>NDGN011360028.1:0-12301 GCA_002564285.1 Tympanoctomys barrerae | reverse complement strand
GGAAGGAGGTACCATGGAGATTAGAAGAGGCTACTCCAGCTTGGAAGGATGGGACAAGGATGAGGGAGGCTCAGGCAGCCTCTCCCATTCTTCTTCATCTCTTTTGGCACACGTGTTGATGTTCCCACGTACGCCAGGGACATGGCTTATCCCCAGCCCCATAAGGTAAATATGTGAGGTCCAAAATCAATTATGGATGTATCATTTCTATGACAGTGAATCATTCAGGCCTAGCCACAAGATACATTATTCAATGAGATGCACATGGAGACCTATAGTACCTCTTTCTGGAAGTGTTCTTCTCTCCCTAACTAAAATAAGGTACATAAATGTAAATGCCCTTTATTCACGGTATGAATGTCACTATAAACACTTGTTACGTAGTTCACTTTCCCATTCCTGGGCAAACTGCCTAGCATACACATAATTAAAGAAGTTTATTTGGCTCCTAAGTTTAGTGGGTGTGGACCATGGTTGGCTGGCTCCAAATCAGAAATAACCTGGCTGAAAACCATGCAGAAGGACAGCAGCTCCCCACATGGGGCCAGAAAGCAGAGAGAAGGGAAGGCGCTAGGGGCAAGAATGTCCCTTCAAGATGGCTCCACCGTGATCCACCTCCCCTCATCAGGCCGCACCTCCCAGCGGGTCAGGGAGTCCATCGGTTAGTGCAGTAGCCCATTGATATTCTAATCACCTTCCAAAAGCTCCAACTCTGAGCACGTGACACTTTGGGGAGACATTAAAGACCTAACAATGACACGTGTGAGCCTTGACACTGCAGCAAACAACTTCGAATCCGGAGCTGACAAGGGCTGGCCATGTGGCGAAGATAGCAGAGCAGGAAGCAGAAGAGCTAGGTCCTGGATGGCACCTCTGAGCTGAGAAGCCTGCGGGTCTTCAGTCACCTCAGCGACTCCTAGGAAGGAGGAAGCAAGCACCAAGGCCCGAGCACGGGGAAGCCATCATTTCTAAGCTGAAACCTCAAAGAGAAAAATGAAGTGAGGAGTTGACGAACTGGAGGGAAAAATATTCCAGGGTGAGGGAAAAAAAAAGATAAAGATATTTGAAAAAGATGGGATCGCCAGAGGCCGAAAACAACCAACCTAATTGTGTATGCAGATTTTGTCTATCAAATGCAACCCTAGCTTTTTCTTATCTTTGTTTTCTAATCCCTTTTCTTATGTTTCCCATGTATACTTTTGCAAACTGTCTTTAATGATATTTGCAACCCAAGTATGAAAAAGCATGCAAAACAATTCCCCAAATTTCACAACTGCCACAAGCTCAACAAATAATTCACTCTATTATTTCCACCATACTTTAAAGAACTGGAATTCCAAATTTTTAGGAAAATATAATCACTAGATTCATGATTCATCTTGGACCAATATTTGATGTCAGTTTGAGCCACAGAAGTGTAGTCCCATAGATGGACCTCATTTTATTTGGGTAATTTGTTTTAGGCTACTGTCAATATAAATGAAGTCAGTTATCTCAACTCCCCTTCTGGCTTTTACTGCCTTGAATGGACTATTATGTAATTTTCTCTATTGTTTGCTTTTACAGTGCCTACGGGCTTGGTGGAGCCCATGGAGAGAGCTTTGTGGGAAGTCATTAAGTGTGCTTGCTTCATTCTTCCATGAGCTGCAGCACCATCTCTCTGATAAGCACTATGCTTCAAAGCTGACTTCAGGTTTGTTCTCTGGGACCAGAACACATCCAGATTCTTCAGTAGTAAGCAGACAGCAGGAACAAGCAGATCATTCTTTGAGCTCTAATCTCCAAGGTTGAAACAATTCTTTGATTCAAAAATATCAGGGGACCAAACCATGTAGGAGTTTCACCATCATGGATTCCAAAGCAAGCTCTATGATGTTGAGACCGTGACTGCCTGTGTTCTGGGCTTTTCTTTGCTGTTCTCTCCTTTATGTTCCTCTTTCCCTTGTACATCAGGAATGCAAGCAAGATGCTCTGCTCTTACTCCACGGTGACTCCAGCTTTCTGAAGTTCATTACAAATCCAATACAATTCTACAGTTGCATTGTGGGTATACTATTTGTGCATTTCGGCTACATAAATATACGAACTAATGTTTCCATCTTGGATGTGCAGTAAAGACTTGATAAGGCCTGGCTTAAATCAGATTTGATATAAAAAGAACTATAAACACATTAGGACAGTTTTAAACAAACTGTTCCAAAATGTATGAAGGCCGTATAAGTGCTAAGTTATAGCGCTGCTCACCATATTCTGTAGCTAAGGGCCTGTGAGTCTCCCCATTAAACCTCCCATTCCCGGTGCTTTATAGCAGCTCTGTAAAAATTCCATCTGAACTAAGATTAAGGATATACGGCCTCATTGAAAAATGAAAGGTAGTTTGGTTTGTTTAGAGTTTCGGATTTTGTGTGTGTGTGTGTTTGTAACTGATCAGTTAGTGTAAATCAACCAACTTCAGATTACACACACCTTGGTTTTGTCTCTGTATTTGTGAAAATATAAAGATTTATATATTGTGGTTGCAAATGTCAAGATCCTCGGTAATGACATAATACTCTTTATTTCTGTGATATTATTTCTTACTCAAAATTGCTAGTTATGAATTAGCTTGTCAGTGATTAACAGTAGATACTGCTTTTCAAAAACTCTTCCTCAGCAGTTCAGGATATTTACTGCATATCTATTTTAGTAAGTGGATGAAAGGTAATGAATGCAGTAGACGCATTTCTCTACCTTTTTACTAGTCAAATAATAAAAATCTCTAATCACTCTTAAGTAGCAAAGCTCTTAAAAGCCTGCTGGAAAAAACCACATTTTGATATTAAATTTATTTGGGTAACATATAACACTATTTCCTTACTTACAAAGAAATGATAAATAGAAAGACTTAGAATAATACACATGTTTGAGGAGCTAGACTAGCAGGTCTTTTGTTCTTTGTCATTTCACATGAAAAATCATCAGATATCACAGGATTCATGCCTTGCATTTCCCACAGCTTGTGCCCCTTGGTGTCCAGAGCCCCAGTATCACTACAGCCTTGCCAACACATCCTGGTCATTTGTTGTTCTGTTCATGGCTACCCTGACAAGGGAGAGGTGATACTCTACTGATGTGGTTTCGATTTGCATTCCCTGGGTGATAGTAAAAATTGAGTATTTTTTCGCTTAACTCTTGGCTATTTGTGTATCTTCTTTAGAGCGATATCTATTAAATCATTTAGACCACTTTGAATAACAATATTTAAGTCTTTGGGCATCAAGTTGTAGGAATTCTTTATATATTTTGGAGATGAGTCCCTTATCAGACATACTGCATACAAATATTTTTCTCTTATTCTGTAGGTGACCTCTTCACTCTATTGAATACTACTTTCACTGAAGAAAATCTTGAACTATTTCTTTTTGCTATCTGTGCCTTGAAAATGACATTTGTTTCCTTTCACTAATTTGAACCATTATTATTCTTATTTGTTATCTTTATTGGGTATGAAATTGTATATAACATTAACATTTAAAATTTGGGAAGTAGGAAAAAACACTATGAGGGAGGGGAGGTAGGATTCAGGCCTCCTGATACCTCAAGAATCTTCTGGAATGTTCCTTCTGAGTGAAACAGGCATCAGGAACAATACAGGCATTGTGGAAACTGCAGTTCCACACCTAGGCGCAGTACCTGATAGCCTTGAGTATAGGAATAGAGTCCTGGACATTCAAGAGAGCCCAGGTGACCCTAGGCATGCGAGGGAAAGACATAACATTCCCACAACTGGCCCAGGAATTGACATTCAACCCCAAGCTTGCCTCTGGGTTGTGAGCTCCACCTTCTGGATAACTGAGGTAGTGTGTGTTGATGCCAAATGAAGTGTCAGTACTTTGACCTAGAAAGTGGGTTTTTGCTAAAAACTGGACTTGCCCTGACCTAGGTTAACCCACCCCTACATGATGTTAATTTCTTCTGCGGAATGAACACCACCTCTTCCTGTGTTTGGAAAGACACTGCTGATAGTGTTTGGACAGTTGCTTTCCTGGGAAGTGGCCTTTAAGAGACAGGCGAGGTTTGATTTCACAATACTGTCAAAGGAGCAAGTTTCAAAAATCTGATCATGCCTGAACACTGCTTCGGTAGCCAGAACAGCAGGTGCATTGGATACAGACTGGACCGAAAGAGTAAAAGCAAGCTGGTTTTCTCTAACTATGGGGCTTAGGAAGGTCTCCAGAACTGGTCACACCCTGTCCTTACAAAGAGAGAAACGCAGCAGGAAGTCAAAGGTGTAGAGTAAAGCCTGACGTCATCCATGCTTTGGTAGAATATATGAACAAGGACACACCTGAATATCATGGAGCTGAGTGGGTGGAAGGGAAAGGAAAGCTTAAAGAGGAATCAAGGAAGAACTGTGGAGCACAAGATGTTTAGATAGAGTGGAAGGACCTCCTCCACTTTGGAGCCTCCCTTACAAAAATAGTTAGAGACAAACTTCTACTTCAAGCCTACTGCCATCATGTACATCTCCCTAGTTACCATGAAAAGTCAGCTATAATTAATTTGTGCCGAGAACTGTTCTCAACTTGTTTTCTGGCTAAAAATGTTGTCTGCATGATTAATTGATATCTCCACTAGGGCAGTCACAATCTTGGTCATTTTTTGCATACCCCTGTGTTTAGCAATGCTGAAAATAGAAAATGTAATTAATAAACTCTCATTACATGAATGATTGAATCGCATTTTTTAAAAGCTAATGTTTGCTAATACCTTGCAAAGGTCCACTTGCTTCCTCTGTCATTCTAAGACAAGAGAATCTCTTGGAAGAGGTGTAACTTGCATACTGCTTTTTAGGCTCATTTATCATTTTTTTGTTTTCTTTAAGCATTTGAATTATAACTATAATCTAAGACACATAACTCTACTTCCCCATCACCCAAAGAAACATTGTTTTGCATGGTGGAGATTTGTAGGGAATGGAATTTTCCACAAGGCTGTCGTTAAACAGTGGCTGTGTCATGATTGATATTAAAATGGTATATCACACCGGCTCTCGCGCACGCACATGCCAGAGGGCTGTCTCCCTGAGTTCTCTTACAAGCTTCCACTGAGCTCTACTCTCTTTGAACTCCCTTTTGTTTCCAAGCTGGTAAATATTTTTAGACACCAGCAAGACTAAAGCGAGCGTAACTTACAAACAGCCATGTTGATATAAACAAAATTTATTTAGCAACAGAAAATTGCATCTGTGCAATTATCTCATACACTATGTTTTAACACAAAAGGGCTATTTTACAATTACAAACACCTGTTGACAGATTTCTAGTTCTGTCAGTGATGGCAGATTCTGCTAAATTACTGTTCTCTATTCCTGAGTTGAATAGTTGTTCTTAAAGGAAGTAATATGACTATTTTCAAACACAGACCTGTAATAAAATGCTGACTGCTCTAGAAAGTATATTGTCTGAAAAATAACATAATTAAAATAGAAGATAACTAACTAGAAGTAGTTGATCAGCAGAATTGTCATTTTTTTCCTGGAAGATTTTTTTTTTTTTTTGGTAACTTGACATGGGCAAAAGATAAAACCTATCATGTATTTTAGTTTGAGGAAAAATATTTGCTTTTGAGATTCAAAAAGATATTTGCAAATTCTTCTTATGTTTTATTGAATATCTACAACATACATAATATTTGTAATCCAACAGAGGCCATGTCTTACGGCTCACAGGAAAATGGCCCTTAGACACGTTATCTCCTGTGTAAACTAGAAAACTCGGGTCACTTATGCACCCTTGCTGTTAGGATCCTACATGCAATGCAAGCACAGCCACCCTTAGGCCAGCAAGGATGAAGCTGCGAGCCCAGTTTTTCCCTCTAGTTTGCCCAGTTAGCTTCGCTGCTAGCAGATTCCACAAGGAGTTTCCAGGCCAGGGAAGGGAGCAGGGCCTACTCTTCCCATGATTCTCCCTAGAGAGCCTGCCTACTTCTTGTTCCTGTAAACATTACCTGCTCCTGGCTTCTTCTCCCTGGAGCAGCGAGTCATATCTATAGCCGCAAATGAATCCCTCTAGAGTTTCTCTAGTGTTGACACAATACCCTAAATTTAATAATTCCAAGTGAACCCAAGAGAATTGCTGTTTTCTGAAATTAGTACCTGCAATTGCTCAGCTTTCTCTGTTCCTCTTCTTCATTTATTTGGCAAATAATTGACTACATCTTGTTAAGAATTTTTTTTGCATTTTAGGGAAGGGTCTACAGGGTGCTCAGGGTCTCACTACTAGATCAGACTTCTAGTGATCCAACTGTTCACAGCCTCCCAAGAGCTGGGATTACAGTTGTGCACCTCAATTGCTGTCTCAGCAACCTTGGAGGTGGGACCAACACAACAGGCCTGGGGATCGAACCCCTGGCCCCTAAGGCTATTTGCAAGTACTTTAATCTATTGAGCTGTTTGAACAGCCCTTGTTAAGATTTTTCTTTTCTTTTCTTTTCTTTCTTTTTTTTTTTTTTTTTCAGAACCAGGGATTGAACTCAGTTCCTTGTGCTTGCCAGGCAAGTGCTTATTCTACTGGGCCATCTCCCCAGCCCCTAAAAATTTTTAAATTCAAATTTCCTCTATTAGAATAACTGGTGTGACGGTTTTCTCCTACCTGGACCCTGCCTGATACAACACTAATCTCTACACAATGTCACATCCTGTCAAGGTCATATTTAATTCTTTGCTACCCAGCTTCATTTGTGATGGCAGGGTATCTATCTTCTTTGTGCTTGGTACTGTCCTAGACAGTAGATACAAAAACATAGAAGAGTATACTGTAGAATAAAATTTGATTTAACAGTACTAGACACCAGGTAATGTCCAGAAATGTTAAGGACTTTCTGGTTCTAACTGATTAGCATACTTACAGTCAGGCCACTAAAAATAAAGCACATTGTACATGGCAGGATAGCCAGGACATCCAAGAATCTGGCCTCTGAGGCTTTAAGACAGTGAGAAGTGGAGAGGTTTGCTAACAAGTATCTGCCGCCTCAAAGTGCTGCTATGAATTATCCCTTCCATTCCAAGGCAGCGAATTTTTCACCTTGATTTGCAGAAGCTGCCCTGGCTTTTAGTTTAGCTCACTGAATTGACACAAAGAAGGTGACAAATTAGAAGGAGTTCCAAGAAGTAGGAAAAAAAAAAGTCTCAGAGCAATGGAAGGGCAGAGTAATGAGAGCAGATCGCAATGACTAAATGTATTTTTATCTGGTATTCAACTAAATGCAATTGTGACATATAAAAATAAGTGATGCGAAAGAGAAAAAAATAATTATAGGGAAGATAATATATAATAATTAACTACTGAAGAGGAGTATGCTTTAAATAATGGGATACAAGAAAAGCAGGAATAACTTGAGCTGATTATACAGGCTCAATTTCTCACTTGGAGGTGAGAGGAGCATTATCATTTAAAATTCACAGTCCTTAAAGAAAGGACAGACAAAACATGTAATTATTGTCTGCCAACAGCGTAGGGTAAAATGATGCAGTGGTGTTCGTCCATTTTTAATTTACAAAGTTCTGTGTGTTTCTCAAGTTACTCAATCCATTTGTTTCTCTTTAATTAAAATACTCAGGAAATTTTTGTTCATCTTGGAATTACTGGTTATCTTCCACAGTTACGCAAGCACTGGTAAGTGATACACATGCATAAGACAACTGCAAAATGTTAACATTAAGGACCTCTGTAAGTACTGCTCCTGTTCTTTAATTATCACATGACAATCTCAAAGGAATACAAATATATTACTTATAGATAGAAAGTATAAACTCCAATTGTAGAACAGCTCACTAAATTGTACAAGTTAACATGAATGTGTTCACAGTCAAGTAACAAGGCCCAGTGGTCTATTTAGTGGTCATTGGTTCACAGACAGTCAACATTCAAAGTGATCAGAAACAGTAGTTTGCCCAGGTACTCTCAATCTTACCCATAAATGTTCTCTAACATATTTCCATGGTCCTATGCATTCAACCCTCTTCCTGTTTTGAAGGGCATATATTTAAGTTAATCAGTCTTGTTGATCCTCGCTCTAGCCAATGATTGTCTTGAGATATGACATAACCTTTTAGAAATATGCCTGCAGGGCTTCCTTCCATGTTCAACATGCAGGGTCCCCTTTGTTACCAGAAGAAAGGGAGCCCACTTCTCGTTTGAGTTAAAGATCAGGTTGCTGCATTTGATTGACAACACAATTTCTCAGAGCTTTTGTACCATGTTTGATTTTTTTTGTTGTTATTGTTCCCTGTGCCCCTGCTAGATTTTGTCTATTCTTTTGAAGACTTTAGATCTGAGGTTATATATCTTTCTTGATAACTGAAAGCTAAAAAAGAAACTAAAAACACACAGCAAATCATGAGTAGAACACGGAGTTTCTGATGTTTAAGTTGTACTCTTGGATTTTTAAATAAAAACTATGAAGTCATTGAGAAAATACCATTTTGAAACAGAAGTATTATGTAAAGCAAAAATTAAATGAAACTAACCCTAAAGTCATAATCAGACAAGACTGACTCATTTAAACACTTCTAGAGACTTTAGGATAACTTAAGTGGGAACATTTTTGTCTGGCTAGAAATCTTCCAGGGTCATAGCTGGCTGTCTGGTCTTGCTTTAGCTGTGCTGGAAGCATAAAAACGTCAAGTTTGTGGAACTGGGAAAGCCTGTTTTCTAAGTGGTAACTTCTTTTGACTCTGAGAACAATTTGGATGCTGCAGCTGAGTCGGAGGCTCTTGTAGACTAAGTCAATATCAACTTTTGACCTTCAGCACTCTAGTTGGAGACCCACTGAGCTCAGTGTAGCACTCAGAGCCATGCATGGAACTGAACAAGCACAGGGTTATAAATGTACTGTGTAAGGGAACTTGGACAATACCTCTTACAGTTTTGGGGATGAAATGAGGCCTAGAGTCCTTAATTAAATGTAAAAGCTCTTCAATGCATTTTAACTAGAGATAATAATCATATTAGCATGTATTGGGTATTTCATGCAGATAAGTCACTAAAAGCTACTCCTCTGAAATACAGTTCTCACATTTTCCAATGGAAGATAGGCATTATAGCATTCTCATCACATAGAAAAGAAAACAGAGCCATGGCTCTGTGGTGGATTTCATTACAGGTCTCAGATCTATAATAGGGGAAGATTAGAACTGAGATACCTGGGTCTCAAAGACTATACTCTTAAACACTGAAATATATTAATTTGTAGCTGGTTACATGAATAAGAGCTGGACAATCACTAGGCCAATAGTCAAAGGCTCAGAAGGCAATATATCTCTGTCCTTGTTTCCCTGAAGATCGTAGTCTATTAGAGAGGTTGGCAGACTCTTTCATCTTTCATTGCAGTAGACACAATAAATAGTTGAGTTTGGGGGTACTAATTTCATCTCTGTAGAAACTACTGAGTATTGTCACTCTGGCACAAAATTAGCCAGAGAAACTGTGTAAATGTCCATGTCTGTGCTCTATCTAATACACCTTTCTTTACCCTAACAGGCTGAGTGCTAATTTGGTTCATCAACCTCTGATCAATCCCTGATTAAAATCTATGTAATTGAGACAGAAGTCCTAATAGTGGGCTCTAGAAACCCTGCTGAATCACAGAGAAAGGAGTGGTTTATCCTGCCTAAAAATGTTTAGAGAAAGTAGCCTGTGAGAGATATACTGAAGAATTAGTAAAATAACATTCAGATCACAAGAAAGAAAGGACATTCTGTGTAGAGAAAAGTCAACAGAAGCAAAAAAATCTCAGAAACAAGGCATTTGGGAAACAGGTCAGTTAGCAAGATTAAAGGGCAGGGAAGTGCTGAAGAAGAGTGGAGGAGATAAACAGGACTAAGAAGGCCAGGCAGGGAGAGCAGGGCTGGTAGACAGACACAGGATTACAGCATTGCTAAGGAATTTGATTTCAAATGGCAAAAAAATGGAGAAAAATGTAAAACTCTTAGAAAAGAAGACATCACTAGACTTACTATTTCAAGTAATGTTATTTTTTCCAGATTTCTCTGGGAGGTTTTTTTTTTTTAAGGGAACATATAATAGAACTTTTAGTTTTATTGAGACTAACTCTCACAATGTTTTCGAGACAGGCCTCAAACTCGTGATCCTCCTGCCTCAGCTGCCCAAATGCTAAGAGATATACCACACACTGGGCTGGTACAGCATATGTTTTTAAACAGCTTCTTGGTGTTGAACATGTCCAAGTTTTAAAGTCTAACTCCAAGAAATACACTGTAAGAAGAAACAATGGAAAATTCAAAGCACAATGTTGGCTTTTTAACTTGTGGTGATATTTTCCTTTTTACAATGCGCCCCAGTTGTGTTTTTTTAGCCCAATTAATCTTTCCCCTCTTGGATTCATATACAACATGTAATATCATTCATGAATAGGAAATTGGTGTAATAATTTTGCATCTACTCCAATGCCTATAAAATATTTAATAGAAATTTACATGTATGAAAAGGCCATCATGGGGGTCGGGGAGATAGCTCAGTGGAGTAAGTGCTTGCCTGGCAAGCCAAGGTCCTGAGTTTGATCCCTGGTACCACTAAAAAAAAAAAAAAAAAAAGAAAGAAAGAAAAGTCCATCATATCGTACCATATAAAACATCCTTCACACCTTCAAATTAAGAAGATGATAGACATTATGTTCCTGTCTTATTCTGATCACCTTTGGTGCAGTTCAGGCCAGAACTCTGGTTGGCTGCGGCGCATGGACAAAATAACCATGGCCTGGTAATTGGGACATGGAAGACTGCTCCCCTGCCTGCCACTGAGGAGCCATTTCACCTTGAATTTCCTGGCTCTTGGGACAAAACAGCAGATTGCATACTACCATAATGCATCAGAGTATTTCAGAAAGCAAAACTGCTTTTGCTCATACGGGTTAGCTGGCAAGCTCAACCATACTTTTATGAGTTGAAATTTATAATCTCCTCCATAGCACACACATTTCAAAGTGAAAACTTAGGGATTAAAAGAAGAGCCTTCTATAAATCGCTCTAATAACTGGAATGTATTTATGTTTTCTTGGGAACTGGTCATTAGGACTTAGAACAGAGCCTCCTTACATTCCTGATTCCTACTAATATGGAACGATCCACATGTAGTTTCAATGAAACTCACATAAAGCCCACACTGTGGGCCCAGGGAGATAGATCAGTAGAATAAGCACTTGCCTGGCAAGCACAGGGTCCTGAGTTCAATCCCTGGTACCACCACAAAAAAAAAAAGCCCACACTGTAAGATATTTTATTTTTAAAGAGTTCTGATTAAAATAGTGATCCTTTATAAGCATGTATGATAGGGGCTGGGGAGACAGCTCAGCATTATAAATGCCTGTCTGGCAAGTGCACTGACCCAGGTTCAATCCTAGGTATCGCATGCCATGCCAGCACAGGAAACCTAGGCACACCTTGCCACCCCAAAACCAGGTGTAGTGGTGCACACCTGTAATCTCAGCATTGGGAAGGCTGAGACAGGAGGATCACTATGAGTCTGAGCTACATAGCGAGACCCTGTACCAAATATATATATATATATATATATATATGAATAAATAAATTTTAAAAACATTTAGTTTATAACACATACTATAATGTATTACCAACTTAAGCCTGCAAGCATCTTGGGTACCTAGTTCTTGGCATGAACAGAGAACCTAATGCAGTATTAATTAAATATAGTCATTTTAACAATAGAGTTCACAACATGAACCATAAACAAGTTATTAATTGTTTTGAACAGGTCCTTCATCTCTCTCAGGACAGGTAGGTGATTTGAGGAAAACTCCTCAAGTCCCTTAACATGGTGAATTACATTGATTGACTTGTTTAATATTCAATCAAATCATTTTGATATATTCCTTAATCCAGGTTGCTAATATTGCACCAAGAATTTTTGTAGCTTATATGAGATAGTAGTCTGTAATTTTCTTGTAATGTCTTTCACATCTGGGCGTTGCTGGCCTCATAAATCAAGTTGGAAAGTGCTCCTTCTTTCTCTCACATCTGAGAAATTTCATATAAATAGTATTATTTCCTGTTTAAACATCTGAAGTTATCAATCAGGGGCAGTCTCTGAATATAGAGTGTGCTTTTATATACGTGTGTGTGTGTATTTGAAGGCCTTTTGGTAATATATTGAATTTATTTAGTGAATATGTGTTTGGCATGTGATCAGAGTTTCTATTTTATTTTGTTGCAGTTGGCTAAGTTCAGGATTTTATGAATTTTTCTATTTAAAATAAGTTTTCAGATTTATTATCACATTGCCTT
>NDGN011360023.1:0-10843 GCA_002564285.1 Tympanoctomys barrerae | reverse complement strand
TGAACTCACTTTGTAGCCCAGGCTGGCCTCAAACTCAGTGATCCTCCTGCCTCAGACTCCCCAATGTCCGGATTACAGGCATGTGCCACTCTGCTTGGCTCCCTGCCCAAATTCTGAGGTAGAGAAAAGAAGCCGAAGGGTTAGAGTTAGGGTTAGGGTTAGGGTAAAATAAAGAAGAAAAGAAGCCGAGTCAGTTCCAAGCTAAGGTACAAAAGCCACCTGGGCCACGCAAGTCTGAGACCTTACAAAGCTGTATCACTGAGAGCTGAAACCTGAACTCCTGACAGAGACAGCTGAACACTTGTTTTCCAGACAGTTGTAACTGTATTTTAGTCTTTTCAAAAGAGCCCTGGGGCTCCAGATTCAAGTATGCCTCTGGGCTGGGCCCACTGCTCCAAGTCATAGGCACAGGGAGCCTCATACCCTCCTTAGGTTACTCATTCACCAACAGTGAGCCCCAGGATAGAAGATGCAACAAAAGAGGACACAGCAAGTGTTGATTTCAGCCATGGTCTGATGGGAAACAGTGGAACTCTTCCTTGAAACTGTGCGGTGCTGAGAGGTGCCTGCCATGCCGATTCCCTTATACTTACTTCTAATCTCTGGAACTAGTTCAACTGGCAGATGAGCTGGTTGATGCGCTCACCCCGATAGCCAGGTGAGTCCATCTCCTTGAGGAAGCCCACTCTATTCTTGGTAGAGTGCCGGGCCACAGATAGGTGGAAAAGGCACAAGAAGCAGGCAATCTCCTGGAAGTGCGCCTCTGGGAAGGCGGTTTCGTGGATAAAGTCTTCCAGGCAAATGACACCAAACTTGCCTAGGTACTCCTCGATCACAGTGTTGTCCGTTAACGGGAAGGTCTTATTCTTGACCTTGTCCTGTCCACGTTTCAAATGAGTTCCTGGACAGACTTCAGATTTGGAAATCCCCAAGTCACATAAGGCTCCACTATCCACAGCATTTTGAGAGTTTGAGGGGTGACTTTAACAAAGACACCACTGAACAGCTTCAGGCGAAGTCTTATAGTGGTCTTCTCTACTCATGAACTTACCTTGTTAATACTTTGGAGGTGGACAACAAAGGCCAGGGAATGTTCATCGGGTGCTTCCAAAGTGCGAGGTTTCACTTCTAGTCATTTCACACGCACCCCATCACCCTGCCGCTGCCAGAAATCATGAAGGAAAAATCCCAGTCACTTAAATCAGATATCTTTTACCTTCATCTTTCTTTGCCAAAAGTGCCTGCTTTGCCTGGGTGGCTTTGAAGACTTGATAAGCCTTCCTCTTTTTCAGGACATTTTCTGGAACCAAGGGAATCTTTTTTCTTTGCTCTTCTTCCATCATTTTTCCAGCATAAGGGCTACTGCTCATGCTGGCATAGAAATTTAAAGCAGGTTCTTGTTGGTACACAGCACAAATTAGTTATATGTGGGGACAATAGTTTTTCATCTTCATTTATCTTTGGTGCAGCTTATATGAAATAATTGTTCTATTAACTGAATACCACTCTGTAATTGCAAAAAAAAAATTGCAGCTGTTTTGTTGACATTCTGAATGCTTTTAAGTAAATCAAGTTTTTTATTTTAAAAAGCCTATCCCATTTATTTCTCCTCTATTTTTCTACTCATTTTGGGCTTGGCCTGTTCTTAGTTTTTCTAAGGTTTTTTGTGATGCACTGTTAGATTTTGAATTTGAGATCATTCTGCATTTTTTATTGTAGACATTGATTGCTATAAATGTCACTTATTACTGCGTTTGCACTATTTTACAATTTTTGGTATGTATGGTATGTTTCTATTTTCATTTCATTTGAGACATTTTAAAATTATTGATATGTTGGTTTTTCAGAGTAAGTTGTTTAATTTCAGTGTATGTATACATAGTTTCTAAAGTTTTTTTTCTTTATCTGAAGTTTTTTGTTGTTGTTTTGTTTTCTTTCTAGTTTTACTGGGTTGTGGTTAGAAAAGATACTCTCCCCTGTGACCTACCATGTGCTTTATCCTGAAGAATGTTCATGTGCTGTTTAGAAGAAAGTGTATTCAACAGCTATCAAATGAAATATTCTGTAGATATTTATTAAGATTCATTAAGGCAAAGATGTAGTTTAAACAAGTTCACAGTGGAACCATAATTCATGCGTCTCACTGCCGGTGGCTCTGATTTGAATTTGATCATTTCTGCATGATTGTCCCATCAGGTGGTTTGTACCACTCTCAAGGTATCTGTGATTATAGTAGTGCAAAAAAGACATTGATTTAGCAGACCAGATGACATTGCAGCCCCTTAAGGGAAACATTAAAATAGTATAAAAAGTTATAATGCAGCTAATTTGTGGTGTAGCAGTTGTAAATCTGTATTATCTACAGCAGCCCTGCAACACTTATAAGATTTCCATCATAAAATTTAGAGAAGTAATTATTGATAAACTATTCATGAATATAAATAAATTTCTTTTAACTTAATAAAAAATGATTTTTATTATTTTAATGGTATGAATAATATTTATATTTGGGCAGCACTTATTCATATTCAAACAACTAGATTTTGCCCATTTAATAGACTTAAAAATTAATTTTACTAGTAAAAGATCAACATAAGTAATTAGGTCAGTTTGTACTACTGGTGGTACAAGCTACCTGGTAGAACAGTCATGTATGTGGTTCAAGCCAGCAGGAGTATGTTTTTTGTTTTTACTTTTTTTTTTTTACATTTTAAAGAGAGTACAAATTAGAATTAAAACAAAAAAATTCAAGTGATGCAGAACTTCACTTAACAAAGTAATATGAACTTCACAGTATTTGGTATAATATCAGATATATGCATGTAAAATTGGAAGAAGAAAGAAATGTGTAAGAAATTAAGAAGAAAAAAAAAATACAAACAATTGACAAAAGGAAACGAAACAAAGCATTAACTGCTTCTTTCCATAGACCAGCAGAAATGCACAATACAGTTGTCCAAACCATCCTGCTTACTTAGATACATAGATAGATCTCTTTCCCCCACTCCCTCTCCTGTCTCTTCTCCTCAGTTCTGTAATTATTTTCCTTTTGAATAAGTTCATTCCCTTTTTCCAGTGTCTGTTGTACCCTTCAGATTTCATTTTTCTCTTTGAGGTTCTCACACTAAGGAGACGATATGATATTTGCACGTGGGGGTTTGATTTATTTCACTTAAGAGTATGTTCTTACGTTGCATCCATTTACTGACAAGAGACTCAAAATTTACCCTGTTTTATAGCTGGATAATACTCCATTGTGTATGAATACCACATATTATTTATCCATTCTTCAATTGGTGGGTATCTGGATAGTTTCCAGGATTTAGCCATGACAAATCAACAAAAGCACATTAACTCTGCTGTATCTTTGTTGGTTTACTGTTTGTCTGTTGCTGAAAGTAGTGTGTTAAAGCTCTGTGCTGTTGTTTAGTTTGTCTCTCCTTTTAGGATTAATAGTTACTTTATACATATAGGTTCTCTATTATTGGATGCAAATACAATTGCAGTTGTTATTTTGGGTTTATTATAACCTTTAAAACCCACTTTTGCTATTATTTTTTACTCACCCCAATGAAGAGAGACTTCATTTTAATTCCACTCTTGCCTTTTTAGTTAGATCTAGTTCTCATCTTCATTTAAATGATTACTCTAGAGATTGCATTTATATCCTTAAATTTTTTTTTCTTTTTCTTTTCTTTTTTTCTTTGGTAACCAAGGATCAGACTCAACTTTATGCCACTGAGCTATATCCGAGGCCCTATCCTTAAATCTTTACCATTATGATTGATATATAATTTCATGTAAAATACAAGATCCTTCTATAAGTAGTCATTCTTACTGTAAAACAGTCCTTATGCTGTAATTTTCATATAAGATATGTTTACATATTCTAGAGAACTTCACATTAGATTTTCCTTTAATTAGCCATGTATATTTTAAAGATACTAAGAAGAAAACACCATCATGTATATCTAACATTTTTGCTCTTTGTTTTTCCCCACTGTATATTTCCAGATGAAGTGTCTGTCCATTGCGATGCAGCCTCTAAACCATATCTTCTTTACAACGGGCAGCATCAGAAATCTGTTCTGTTTTGTTGGCTTTAGCTGAGCTATGTGGAATCTGTCTCACATACGCATATTTCAGAGGTCAGCTAGAGATTTGGACAAAGAACATGCAGAATTTAGGGCTTTCCTTCTATGCCTATTTTCTGGAATTCACTTTCAAGATCCCCAGTGTCCAGTAGAACTTTCTGTAACACTGGAAATGTTCTACAATGTATACTGTCCCAAATGATATCATTTACCACATGTGACTTTTGAGCACTTAACATGTGGCTCTTCTACCTTAGACAGAGAATTTAAAAATTAATACACATTTAAATATAGTCATTTTTCGCTAGTGAATACTTTATCAGGCAAACTGTCATTGTAGAAATTTCTGCTGAACAGCATTCTCTTCAGTATTGTGGTCATTCCAAGCTCTGTCTTTGTGTCTAGGTTTTAGCTGGCCTATATAGTCAGACTGGGGCCCTCTTTTAGTTGAAAAAAATAGAGAAAGCAGGAAGCTCCAGGGTTGCTTTTACTTCTTTGTGTGAACTCACTCATCTCTAGTTTGACTGGTTTTGATTGTCTCCAACACCATCTATTGAAAGGTTTTATGTATTTTTTTACTAGAATTTATACATTTATCTGCCACTAATAGAAACTACTCCATCATTTATCAGAGGCAGAACTCCACCTCCCTCTGACTCATTTTAATAGTGAACCAGTGGAAGGAATTCACTTTTATGCTTTCTTTTTAGAATTTTTCTTACTTCTATTAACATAAAATTTTCATCTGTGAATCAAACACTGCTAATGCTGTCACAGTCAACCTGATCTATTATTTTAAGAAAAGCTACCCTATTTCTGTAACCTTATTTATTTATTTTTAGTATGGGGGATTAAACTCGGGACTTTGTACGTGCCAGGCAGGCACTTATCCTGCTGATGAAAGTACTTGGAAGATTTGTTTTTCCTTTACTTTAATACAATTTTCTATTTTGAACTATTGTAGCCCCTTTTTAACTTCACTGAAAGTATTCCTAACTTTTAAGGTTACTGAATCTTAATATTCTAAATTTGATATTCCCATCTTTGGTATGCTAGAATTTAATGGAATTCTTCAAAGCAGCAAGCTCATATCACTGATAACCAGTTTGGTGTACTTTGCTTTTTTAGGTACCTGAAAAGGTTTAAAGTGATGAAGATCAAAGTTCTAAGAAGCTGGTGCCGGCAGATCCTTAAAGGACTTCAGTTTCTTCACACTCGAACTCCACCCATTATTCACCGGGATCTTAAGTGTGATAATATATTTATTACTGGCCCTACAGGCTCTGTCAAGATAGGAGACCTTGGCCTGGCGACTCTGAAGCGGGCTTCTTTTGCCAAGAGCGTGATAGGTATGTTTCCAAATGTACCTTGGAGCCTGGATGGCCTTTTGATGTTCCTTTTATTTAGAAACTTGACTCTGTCTGAGCTTTGCTGACATGAATACACCTTTGAATTTATAGCTTAAACCTACAAGGTGATGAGTTCTACTTGTGAAATGAGGAGTTCTTTATGTTTCTGAAATCATCTTCAAGACTATTAATGTTTTATAAAGTTAAGAAAACTTAGGTGAACATCTTTTGACAAAACCTCATGGAACATTCTATATAGTAGATACAGTGTATTCCTTTCTTCATGAATTAAATGGAATTTGTATGTATGTAGTTTCTGAAATGTATGGATATGTATTCAGAAGTATTTTATGTTCTTACTCTTTAGAAGTTATGATATAGCTGAACTTTTTCTTTATGTATTTGGTAGAGTCTTGCTACTGAACTCAGGACTCGTAGTGATCCTCCTATCTCAGCCTCCCCAACGCTGGGATTACAGGTGTGCACCACTATGCCCAGTTTCAGTGACCAGCATGGCACACCTGGGGCTTGGGGCCCCACACAGCTTGCAGTACCGCGGATTGAACCTGGGTCCTTGCACTTGCTGGGCAAGTGCTTAGACTGCAAGCCATCTTCCCAGCCCAGATATGACATATCTAAAACAGGTTTCTCAGCCTTAAAACTATGAGCATTTGTGGCTGGGCAATTTTTATAACCAACTGTATTATGCATTATAGGATTATTTGGTGTATCATCTCTGGCTTCTACCCACTAAATGCCAGTAGCATATCATCTGTCCATCTACCCTTGATTATTAGAACCAGAAATGCTCTGTGGAGGGCAAAAGTGCCTTTTAATAAGAATCAATTGATATAATGAATGAGAATGTCCTTTCAGACTTAAACCATATGTTAAGATTCATAAGAGAAAAGTGCCTATTCTGATATTTTCAGTCTCTGAAGAAATGAAATGGGGAAGAATCCTAAGTAGTAATATGAAAAGTTACTAGAATAGAAAGTTAAATAGAATACTTTTTACACTCAAAATAGCAATCTCCTTGGTCTGTTGTATAACTAGGATTTTGGAGTGCTGGTTTTATGAACATTATTTTGCAAAGCATTAGTAAGAAGAATGAGAAGTTATTTGAAGCTGAATTCATTTTACTTTCCTTACAAGAAGCATGTCTTTCCTTGTCTTTGACGTTTTAAAATCTTCCCAAGAGAGTTACTTTTCTTTATTAGGTCATATTATACAAGCATGTTCTTAGAAATGCCCTATATAATTTGAAATATAAGGAATTATTTTGAAGCATTACATAACATAATCTTGTGAAATCACAAATTCTGTGCTCATAATCATTTTATATTTGAGTTCTATGTGTGTGCATATTTGTGTTTTGTTTTGTTTTGGGTTTTGCCTACAGGATATTACTCAATATTTTCTGTACCTGCAGTAGGTATTTTTATGTACTGCAGATGGGATGGTAAGTTCTTGCAAAAGGTTGGTAAGTGGCCTTTGTACAGACAATTTAATTATCTTTAAAAGCATAATAACACTAGGTTTTTCACTTCAAGGCCTCCTTAAAACAAACTAATCAGATGAGTGTTAATGCAGGAGGCTAGTTGTAAATGTTGACTTTGCAGCTGCCATCCAGTAGGGGGCAGACAAGTACTTAATGTTTTAAACCTGTGATTTTATAGGCAGTTGTCATTATATTTACTTTGCTCCCTGCTAGCTTTTTTAATTATTTCTTTCCATTTACTTTCAGCATGAAACATGTTAGTTTATCTCTTAGTCAGTACTCTCTTTAATATAGTATGTGACAGGAATCTTCCTTTTTTTTATATATATATGAGGAATCATACACAGGACCTTGTGCTTGCCAGACGGGTGCTGAGGAATGTTTTAAATGATACATAATCAGATACTTGACCCTGTCCAGCTTCTCATTAAAGGACTTGCAGTGGGAGATTTTTTGGTGAAATATTTAGTAGAACAAACTGACTTAAGATTTTTTTTCTTCCCCTCTCCCCCATATTTTGTCTTTTCCCCCTCCAGTTCTTTTCTTCCTTTTTTCCTCTCACAGGTCAACCCCTCTGCTTCTTTCACCTGGTGAATAACATCTACAACTTCTGCTTGCATTAAATCTGTATCATTCTTTTAATTTAAGGTACCCCAGAGTTCATGGCCCCTGAGATGTATGAAGAGAAATATGATGAATCTGTTGATGTTTATGCTTTTGGAATGTGCATGCTCGAGATGGCTACTTCTGAATATCCATACTCGGAGTGCCAAAATGCTGCGCAGATCTACCGCCGAGTGACCAGTGTAAGTCTTCCCATACCTGTTGGTGAGCTTTGGTCACATCTAACAAGGAATGTCAAGCTGAGTAATATCCTACCATGCATAGGGGACAATATAGAATATATACTAAATAAAGTATTGCGAGGAGGGATATTCAGGTATATGCAAGGTTCATGAAATAATGAAAGTAAAGACTGGGCCTGACTTGTATCCACTTATACCTTTTTTAAATAAGATGTGGGGTTTGGGGAAGGAGGTCTTTCTTTCTTTCTTTCTTTTTTTTTTAATGCACAGGGTCTCCCAATGTAATTTGGACTGGCCTTGAACTCACTATGTAGCCCAGGCTGGCTTTAAACTTGTCACCTGCCTCACCCTTGGATGTTTAAAAATCACATCCCTGTCACCTACTTTTTAGCTCCCATTAGCCATGCCCAGTGACATACTAACTTATTAAATCTTGTGAGTGTCCACAATAGTAAAGGTATAAATTAAATCTTTACTGTAATTTAAATTACCTCTGATAGTTGTGTGTTTTCTAGAGCTATCAAGTTGTAAACTAAAATGTAGTTTTTAGGGTTTATCATTTTGCCTTACTACTGTTATATTCCTTCTTTACCCCCAGTACGGATCTTTTGGTACATAACTGTCCATACCATAGAAAATTAATAGATTTCTAGATAACTTGATACCCTGAATCTACTTAAATTATGTGCTACATAGTTTCACAGACATCTGCTAATAGTCCATCTACGAAATAGACTGTATCGAGGTCCACAAAAAATATTTTGCTGTTATATTTCTTAGTTTGTTGCTTCCACTTTTTTTGTTTGCATGCCATTGAATCATTAAAGAAATTATTTTGAAAAGTATCATTTCTTTACAATATATCTTTGCTTCTTGTAGTGTCATTTTTCATATTATTGTCTTCTATATTTCTATCTAAAACATTTATCTAAGAATATGTCGACAGTGTAAAAATTTTGTCTTTTATTTGTGTTCATGCAACTTGTGTATAGTATAGTTTTCTAGCATTTGTGTGATATGCAGTAGTACCGAAGAGAAAGGCAGGATGTAAGGACTCATTTGTCCTCTATTAGACCATATATATTTTAAAAACATGGCAACAAAAATTCTGGATTTAAAAATTTTAAATGTTATATAATATTAACTAGGTTTGTTATAATTTTTAGTGAATTAATACTTTTAAACATTCTCAGTTTTACTTTTAACATAGTAAATCTCAACAGATGTAACATATAAACAAAAGCCTGCTAATCCCCAGTAATTTTGAATGCAAAGGAATCTGAGTCTGAGAACCATTGTTCAGAAAGCTTAGACAAAATTCAGGGTAAACTCTGTCACACTATATATCTTATATTACATTAGTTGGTACATAATATCTCCTTAACTCATTCTTAGTAAAGCAGTTTCATTGAACTCTGACAAGTAGAAGATGTGACTATAATCAGAATGGAAATTTGGTATTTTTTAAAAACCTAATTAAAAATATTATGTTTGAGGTAAATTAGTTTTACATCTTCGCAAAGGCATGGATGAAATCTTTATAATCAAAGCTTAATTATATTATAATCATTGATTATAATTGTGATGAAATACTACTTGAATGTCTTCTTTTTGTATTTGTGAGTCTTCTTTGTGTGATTTGAGTGCAGCTTCCCAAAGTTTACTTAATACAACATGAATGATAAGTAGTATTATCAAAAAAATAATGGCTACTGTTTGCATAGAAAGCAGCATCTATAAACCTTTCATCCTTTCCTTATCTACCTCCTCACTGTCCTCCTCCCCCTCCTGTCTCTATCTCTCTGTCTCTCTCTGTTAAGACAGCATCTTGCTGTGTAGTCAGGCTGTCCTTGAACTCACTGTAGCCCAGGCTTACCTCAGTCTTCTGGATTATATATCATTGTTATTATTCTTACTATCCTTCATGCCTAGGATTATAGGCATGCACCAACACACCTGGTTTATTGATCTCTTTTCAGTACCCACCCATCTTGTCTTACCCCAGAAGTCATGGTAGGCTTATAGTCATCTGTGAAGCCCTGATTCTTTACTTGGCCTAGATGAGATCAAGGAAATGAACTTCATTAAAGTCTTCATGTCATTCTGTTAAGTACCATAATCATAATTTTAGTTGTGCCCTGTCTTTGTTCTTTTTTTCTCTTTGCTAGGGCAAATATCTGATACCCAGAATTAAGGAAGGAAAGGTTTATTTACCTCACACTTAGTGGATGTTTCAGTCCATACTTAGCTGGCTCCAAGGCAGAGGGACACCTAAAGGTGTCACCGTTTGGCAGAGGGCAACTCTTCATGGTGGAAAACAGAAAACAGCGAGGAACAAAGGGAGGGGCAGTGGCTGCAGCAGCAGAGGCAGGCCTCTCTCTCTCCTCCTTACAGATAACCTGCCCCAGGGCAGGAGTAGCACTCACATCCATAATCTCAGCATTGGATCATGAATTAATCACAAACTCTAGAAACCACCATAACTGCATGAGGCTTTAGCGGGGACACCTAGACACAAATCATAGCATGCCCTTTGAACATCAATCTGCTAATCTGTTTTGCCTTTCAGAATTCTATACCTTTATTCCCAGTTCAGATTTGTTAATACTTCCCCTCCTCCCAATAATTCACATTTTCCCCTTTTTTTATTTTAGGTTCATGATTGTGACACAGTGAATTCAATCATTCTTGTTCACTGAAGTTACAACTAGATACTAAAGCAGTCTGACATTTTATTAAAATAAGCAGCCAGGTAACAAGAGAAAATATAAGCTAATAGATTCAAAACTAAAGGGGAAGGTACCAAAAACTGCTATAGTCAAAGTTAATTTATAGATCAATATGTTATGAGTGATGTTTGTAAACAGTAAAACATGTTTCTATTGTGTGACTTTCAGCACATCACATCTAAGCCTTAATTTTTTTATATGAGTGATAGTCTTTATCGCCAGAATTGCTAAGATCATTGTAAAAAAAAAAAAAAATTACATAAGAAAATGCACTTGCAGAAAAATAAATTTGAGGGAGGCCTGGGGAGGCCTGCCCCTTAGCTCAGTTCTTTAAGTGGCTGCTTCAACAAAGCAGTCAGGCTCA
>NDGN011360010.1:0-10760 GCA_002564285.1 Tympanoctomys barrerae | reverse complement strand
TTTTTTTTTTTCCGGAACTGGGGATTGAACTCAGGCCCTTGTGCTTGCCAGGCAAGTGCTTATCCTACTGAGTCATCTCCCTGGTCCCTTAAAAATAGTTTTAAAAAATAAAAATAAAACCACTTCTTGGGGCCAGGGATATAGCTGAGCAGCATAAGTGCCTGCCTGGTAAGTGCAGGTTGTGAGCTTGATCCCTGGTATGAAAATTTAAAAAAAAAAAAAATCTCTTGAGCTATGGACATAACTCAGTGCTGGAATACTTGCTTAGCATGTGCAGGGGTCAAGGTTAAACCATCAGTCCTACAAAAGCAATAGCATATCTCTCATCTCAGATCCGAGGAGGCGTGCTTGGCATGGAAATACCACTAACCTGGTGGTGAAGACATGGGGAGGGCAAATCCAGCTCGGTGCTTAATAACGGAGGAAAGAGTGTGAGCAGGCCAGGACGCAGCTGAAAGGCTGCTCATGGAAAACAGAAAATGGGCAGAACCCCAGGGAAAGGGAGACTGCGGGGACAGAGCGTGGCAGGCGGGTGAGAGTGCCTGGCGCTAAGCTGGCAAGAAGGGCAGACAAAGCCCGGAGCTCAACTCTGCGCCAGTCATCAGGCTCACCTGAGCCCTTGAAACGTAGCGTGTCCAGTCGGGGACTTGTAAATATCAAATGCAGGCAGGTGACAAGAGTTGGAAGAGTTGGTATGAAAACACAATATAAAATATCACTTAGATTTGTTGCTGTGAAAGTATTTTGGGTATACTGATTAAATAAATATTAAAATTAGTCATTGACTTTTTAAACATAGCTCCTCTAAAAATTACAATTAAGTATTTGGCTTGCATTACATTTCTACTAGACAACCCTTGTCTAAAAGAACATCCAAATGATTTCCACACATATAATCCACCTCTGACACAGCACGAGGGCTTGCCCTTTTGGGAAAACTAGAGAATGCAGACTAAAAATATTTGATAATTTTCCTGGGGGTGGCTTGATGCTCCTATTCTGTGTGCTGGTGTGCGTGCATGTGTACTGGACCTTGCTTGTACCTGCCTTTGTACTGAAACCTGACTGACTAACCACTTCACCTATAGTGCAGAACTTTTATCAAGAAGTCTTTTAAGTGCTAGGTGTGGTGGCGCACACCTGCACTCCCAGCCAACTGGGAGGCTGAGGGAGAATTGCCGATTTGAGGTCATCCTGGGCAACTTAGCAAGACCCTGTCCTTTTTTTTTTGTACTAGGGATTGAACTCAGGACCTTGTGCTGGCAGGTGCTTAAGCCACTGAGCTATCTCCCCAGCCCTAGAACCTTAAAATAAAATTTAAGAAATAAAGAGAAAAAGAAAAGAAAGGAACTGGAAATGTAGCTCAGTGGTAGAGTTCTCATAGAATGTATGAGGCCCTGGGTTTAGTTCCCAGTACTTTAAAAAAAAATAATCTCTTAAGGAAACAAATCCATGCAGTCTCCCAATAGTGTGTGATATAGTCCTTCATTCCTAAATATGACTGGACAACTTAGGGTCATTAGCTCTGTGAAAAAAATGACAAAATAAATGACAGGTTGGGTGTGGTGGCACATTCCCTCAATCCCAGCACTCTAGGAGATTATAGCACTAGGGAGGCTGAGGCAGGAAGATTACAAATGCCCAGCTCTTAGTGCCTTGGCAAGACCTTGTCTCAAAATTTTAAAAAAGGCTGAAGATATAGCTGAATGTAAAGGCCTATGTGAAAACTGTAGTATAGAAGAAAAGAAAGAAGAAAGGAAGGAAGGGAGAAAAGACAAACCAAAATAAATAAACTGTGAACCCTGAAAGAAATTGTGATGATTTGTATCTAGATGTCCCCGCAAAGCCTTGCGCTGCTGTAGGTGGGTTCTTTAGAGGTGGCTGAACATAGACTGTGTGCTGGTGGGATCAAGGACGTGGCAGAGGCCAGGGCCAGAGTGCTCCACCCCGAGTGCGAGTGCTGCCTGCCCTTGAGGTGGGAGCCGGAGTAGGACACAAGGTGCGGAAAGAAGGTGTCTGGTGCCGCTTGCCGTCGCTCACTGCTCACTGCTCGCGTCTCCTCTGCTTCGCTGCCTCGCTGCCTTCTGCCTGCCGTGCAGTGTTTCTCTCCTGTACTGCCCGCTGCCAGCCCACTCTGCCTTGGAGCAGCCAACTGTGATCTGAAACCTCTAACAAACACGAGCCAAAATAAACCTTTTCTCCCCTAGTGTGGAAGTGTTGCATATTTTGTCTCAGCAGCAATAAAAGTAACTAAGACAGAATTAAAACTAATTTATTTTTGAAATTATTCTTGAAAATACAGCATCCATAAAACCAGGTAAGACTACAATTAGGGATAGGAACATGTTCCTGAAAATTAAGATGTATTTGTGGAAATGAAAGACAATTTGGAAAAACTGGAAGAAAATAACAGAAAAGAGTTCACCTGGAAGGTCAAAAATTTTACAAAGAAGAAAATAATGAAAAAATAGAGAGGAGAATATGATGAAATGTAATAGTCAAGGAAGATTTCCCAAAGTTGTAGAGAAGACACAAAACTTCCCCAAATTGAAAATACAAATGGGAAAAATATAAAAATGTCCATACATCTTTGTGAAATTTTGAAATGCCAAGTAGAAGGGGAAAATCCTAAAGCTTCTGGAGAGAAGTAACAGAGAGCTTACCGAGGAGCTTCCAGTTGCCATCACGCTTGGCATTATCAATGCTGGCTGGCAGGAGATGAGGTCATAGCCTCCCAAGTTCTGAGAAAAGCACTGTCTATAAGATAAAATTCTATACTGTCAAAACAGCAGTGAAGTTTGAGAGTTAAAGACATTTTAAGACACACAAGGACTTAGAAAATCAATGTGTGACATCCTTTTTTCAAAAAGTTATTGGAGCAGATAGGTCAACAAAATGAAAATAAAACCTAAGTGTGACATGGGATGCAAGACAGTGTGAACTTAACCAAAAATGCAAAGAAAAGTAGCTTCAAGACCACTGTTGAGTAGCACACACACCAAACAAAGACTGAGAAGAAAGGGGCTGCGTGTGGCTCGGTGGTAGAGCTCTTGCCTTGTATTCAAAGGCCCCGGGTTCAATCTTTAGCACTACAAAAAAAAAAAAAAAAAAAAAATCTTTAAAAAGAAAGAGATGCTAGAGCTAAGATATTAAAACCAAAAGTAATATACAAACTTGAACTGATTTTGGATTGTAGAAAGCTAAAAAGTATATTTTGCAAACAAATAGAATATTTGATATATGGGCAATATATTATATGTTTTAGTGATTGTTAAATTTTTTAGGTATGATAGTTCATATCATCTTTTAGGAAATACACAGTACAGTATTTAAGTGTAATGTGTCATGGTACCTGTAAGTTATCTTCTAGAAATAAATATGAGATGTGTGTATATGTATATTTTAAAATGATGAGCCTAGAAATGTATGTGGATTTTTGCAGTTTATATCAATTTCTTTATTAGCTCATGTTTTCCCCAAAATTTTAAAAAGTGGCTGATGAAAAGGCTACATGATCTTAATAAGAGAAGCTTGTGTTCTTTGGGTGTTGAGATGAAATAGAGACGGCTTAGAACGCAGTAAAACAAACATTGTACAGAAAGTTGCACCCCAGTGTGAAACTGGCCATCCTGTAATACCCTATGTGACAATTAGCAGACTGTCCCCAAATACTCACTCAACAATTACTCTTGGAACAATCCCCTTCCATAGTCTTAGCTTTAGTGGTGTAGAGTGTATCTCTTGCTTACAGGTCAAACCTCACTATATAGTTGTACAAAATGTAACAAAAAATATTGTAATGACTATCAGCTGTTTTCAGTTTTTAGAGACAATCTTCGAGTAAAGTATGGAAGGTCAAATTATGGTACCAACAGGGAATGTAAAAATTCTAACAATCCCATCAATAACAAAGTAATGATATTATGATGTTACTTATGGTTGTGGTTTTCTCAGTTATTAATATTATTCTCTTTTTTTGTCTGTTTTCTAACAGTAGCACTACCGTGAAGAAAATACGGCTGGTATGGTGTCTCATGCCCATAATCCAGCACGGAGGCAGGAGGCTCCCAAGTCAAGCTCAGCATGTGTCTCATGCCCATAATCCAGCATGGAGGCAGGAGGCTCCCAAGTCAAGCTCAGCGTGTGTCTCATGCCCATAATCCAGCACGGAGGCAGGAGGCTCCCAAGTCAAGCTCAGCGTGTGTCTCGTGCCCATAATCCAGCACGGAGGCAGGAGGCTCCCAATTCAAGCTCAGCGTGGCTCAATATAAAAAAAAAAAATTTTAGAGGGCTGGGGACGTAGTTTAATGTAAAGGCCTTGAGCTCAATGAATCCCCAGCACCAAAAGAAAAAAAAAAGAGAATTGTTTAGCTGACCAAAATCAGAAACAGAAATAGAGACACAGAGATGCTTATCACTAGTTCTCCAGAAGTCATGCTCTGAGACTCTCAGACTTGGGTTCTGCGGGCTCTGGAGACTGTTCTCAGAAGCACCTGTGAGGGCTGAAGAGGACTGGGCAGCCTGTGCTATGGATGCAAGAAGGCCCGGCCAGTGCCTCACGGAGCTCCAGAGGAGCGAGGGGGCCATCCCAGTTGCCGCTGTCAGTTGAGAGCTCCCCAGGTTTGCAATATACAGCCCATATTGGCAACCACAGACATGAGCTGGCCTGGGGGCAGGACTTACTCTTGGCTGGGCATCTCCCTTGCTGCTCACTGCCAGCATTTCCAGCAGGGGAAGGAAGGCCTTGGTCCTGGAAGGGGTTTGGGCTGCACACTACAGAATCTGCCTGGAGAGGGAAGGAAATGGACTATGGATTCTCCCCGACTCACACTGTATACACAGAGTACACTACATGCTCACAGACCAAGCAATAGAGATGGAAGTATCTTGATTGAAGTTACAATGATTCCAATAGATGCTATAAATAAAAATATCAATAAAAAATTGAGAAGAGAAAATTAAAATATAACGGAGTCAAATTCTTCAATATTCAAAGTAGGGAAGAGTCTTTAATTTGGGAGATTGTTGTTCTGTTTTGTTGAGACAGGATCTCACTACGTAGTATAGGCTGGCCTTGAGCTCACTATTGAGCCCAGGCTGGCCTTGAACTCATGGCAATCCTCTGGCCTCAGCCTCCCAAGTGCTAGGATACAGGCGTGTACCACCATGCCTGGCTCTCTTTTTAAAATTTTAAAGTAGACTAAGAAAAGCATAAACATGCATTAGAGTTTTTCTCAAGTGTAGTGGTGGGCACTTCTAATCCAAGGTACTCAGGAGGTTGAGGTGGAAAGATTGAAAATTTGAAGTCCTACTTAGACAACTTGGTGAGACTTTCTGAAAATAAATTTCAAAAAAGATGACTGGGGATGTTGTTCAGTGATGAAGCTCCTGGGTTTGACACCAGAATGGCAAAGACAAACACGCATACATTAGAATTTGGAATATAGCTATGAGAAGAATAAAATCCAGATATCATTTCAAACAACATTTATTTCTAGTGAGTGAGACTAGGGACAGGCCTGGAGGTAAAGAAAACTTGGACTTTTTCTTTGTCCTTTGTACCTGTGTATTTCTTACCATGTATAACATAGGAACCATTTTACATCAAGAACAATGGCTGCAACAAAAGTGCTTCATCTTAGGACTGTGTGCAAAGTCTCCCCTTCTAACCCCTTCCAATAGATAAGTTCTATCTGACCTGTCCTGTCCATGCTTCAGAAAGAAATACTGGAGAAGCACCGAATGACCAGATTAGAAGGTTGAGAGGGCATTTACTTTTGCTCTTGGGGGTTTGTTTGTTAGTTTGTTGAGACAAGATCTCACTTTGAAGTTCAGGCTGGCCTTGCATTCAACTGTGTGTCTTAACATGGCCTAGAACTTTCCATCCTCTTGCCTCAGCCTCCCAAGTGCTAGCCTTGCAGATATATGCCATCATGCCTGATTTAAGTATTTTAAATTTTATTTTAAAATCAAAACTAAGGCAGGACACTGGGCTTACAGCAGGAAGCAAGGCAGGAGGATTGCCTCAAGTTCGAGGCCAGCCTGGACTACATGGCAAGACCTAGCCTCAAAACAAAACAAAACAAAACAAAACAAAACAAAACCAAAAAAAAAAAAGCTAAAACCTTTTAACTTTATTAAATTTTCATGGTTTTATGATTTTATTTTACTTATCTATTGAGTAGCTAGGCCTACAGTTTTGAGTGAATATGGAAAGGCTGCTGTCCTTGTGAGTTCTCAGTCTGGATTAGGCCTGGGTTGATGAGCAAAGCTGAGTCCTTCTGGCTTCTGCAACAGGTAAAGAGAACAGTGGCACCCCCGATGCCCCCAGCTTGAGGTGACCTGAGGCCCTGCAGAAGCCATAAGGACTGGGTCCTAGCACCCAGTGGGACAGGTAGGAGGAACATTGCGGGTTTGCTGGGAGAGGGAACTGAGTGGATGACGGTAAAGAACGGAGGCCACGCATGTGCTCACTGTGCCAAGGCCAGAGGGCTTGCATCCTGCTGCTGCCAGTTGCCACAGCTGTCCATGGTCTCCTCTGAAAACTCAGACGAGTGCTACCTGCAGGCCTCTCAGGATATTTGTTTCCTCCAGGAGCCCCACCCTGTGGAATAGTAAGGCCCAAGGGACTCAAGTAAGTGGCCTCCAACCTTGGGCCCAGGCAAGGCAAGTACCACACACCCTGCTCTCAGCTATATTAGTGGCACTTAGAACCCCACAGGTTCCAGCACAGAGGCCCAAAAGCTCAGGCCCCCTGCACTGTGTGAGGTCTCAGTCCTCTGCTGGCCCAGAAATCCCAATCCCAAACCAGCTTGACCATCTCCTGCTGGGTTCAGTGTTCAGGACAGATCACCCGGACAGAAAGCACACTCACTCCACCCAGGGGGTCAGCAGGAAGACAGCAGCCTTGGGGACTGCTTTTTCTGTTACAGCCCTCAGACCTGAAAGGTCCAGGTTCCAGTTAACCAACAGGGCAAGAAGACACGCGCTGTTGGAGGTATACACAAGCAGCCATTCAGGGCTCACGGGGCTTGGAGGCCTCTAGAAGGCTCTACTCAGGCAGCACCCAACCTGGGCTGGCAGCTGAGGTTTCTCGGTCTGAATCAGCAGCTCAGAGGCCTTCAGTGGAGGCTGGTGACAGCCCAACCCACAACTGTACATCTGGCTGACTCTGAGGAGAGGTGACAGTGCCTCACACACTCTAGTGGCTCCTGTTCGCCTTTCTAGATTGGTTCTGTAATAGGTGCTATGGGGTGAGGAGACTAGTTTAGAATCTCTATGTATGTGTATTTTTACCCTCAAAAAAAGGTAAGAAGAAAATTAAGTTGTGATCATATTTAACATGATGATACAAGACCAAATATCTATTTTTACATATATACTGTTTTATAAACAATGATAAACATGCTTTATATTTATATTATAGTATGCAGATTGTTTTTGCACACTGCAAAAAGTTTAACAGGTGGAGTTAGTGAAGGCTGCAGCTCTGCAGAGCAAAGCTCAGCCCTCTGAAATGCGGATCCTCCCTCCTTCCCTTCCTTCCTTCCTTGCTTCTTTTTTTGTGGTTCCCACAATTGAACCCAGAACATTCTCACTGTTCAATGCTACATCTCCAGTACTTTTTCTTTTTTGAGACAAGTTCTCACTAAATCATTTAGTTCCCAGGCTGAGTGTGAGCTGGCAGTGCTCCCGCCTCAGTGGAACCACAGGAGTGTACCAGCACACTGGGCTTCTGCCAGAATCCAGCGCCAGGTACTTCATGCTTTAGGGGCTTGGACACCACCATTCTCATCCTCCTGTTCTACTGTCCCTGTCCATTCTGCAATAGCCATCTCCACTAGGAAACAGTGGGTGGCACCAGTTGGGTGTTCTTAGGGGGCCATCACTGCTTGGCCTCCCTTGTCACAGCATCTGTGTCTTACCGCTGTGACCCTACAACCTCGTGGCCACCTCATCATGAACCATTGGCACACAATATTGTCTTGGTTACTCTTCTCTCATTGCTGGGACAAATACCCACCACCCAAAATGAAGAAAAGAAAAGTTTATTTAGCTCACAGTCAATGGAGGTTTCAGTCCATACTCAGCTGGTTCCAAGGCAGAGTGGCACGTGGCAGACAACATGCATTCACAGTGGTGGCAAGGAGCAACAAGGCAAAAGGAATGGCAGCAGCTCAGGTAACTAGCTAGCTTCCCTCCCCTCCTCACATTGTAATGTAAATTACCTACCCCAGAGCAGGTACAGCATCCACACCCACAATAATCAATCACAAACTCCAGAAGCTGCCCCATGATTGCATGAGACTTTGGGGGGACACCTAGATACAAACTATAGCAGGTATATTCTTTGTCTCTGTTCCCAGGTATGATGCCTGTGGCTGGAGAGACCTCTCGGTGCCATGAAGATTGGTGACCAAAAGTCACTGCAGAACAGAACTGACATATTTCCCAGGGTCCCATCCCTTCTGCATCTGGGGTCACATTGGGACCTACAGGCTAGGTCTCCCCTCAAATCAGAGAAGAACGGTGCCCAGGAACAGTCCCCCTTGGCTGTGTTACCTCAGCACAGCAGGGCTCAGAACTCCCCTGGTGGCTCTGCCAGAGGCCAACGTTGGCGAGCCCCTTCTGCAGAAACACAATAGCATCAAAACAGTGCTGTTCCATGCAACAGATTGCCCTTCTCCTGTGACTGGAGGAGAGGCCTTCCAAAGAGCAAGAGCCTCCTGCACAAGGGTTGTGGCATAGGTGTGGTTGGCTTTTCATCACCATGCCTTCTACACAGGCTTCATCCCTGCATACTGCACACTCACCTCATCCCTGTGTCCAAGGATGCATGCCCCTCCTGCTCCTCACCTGAACCAATGTCACCTGAGCTCACCCCATGAGAGTTGCCTGAAGTGCACCTCCGGGTCAAAATTCCAAAACTGGAGAGATGATGATGAGTCCAGTTTGAGTCAGAGGTCAAAGCGCAGGCTACTCAGTCACAAAGGAAGGGGCTGTTCTTATGGGCAAGGCTGTCCTGGCCTATTCCTATGGAGGGAGCTGGAGAATTCTGAGACTGGGTGGCTGTGGCTGAGTGCTGCCCTACAAACTGACATCGGTGGGAAGTCCATAAGGAAACAGAAAAGAAATAGAAGCAGAGTTTCTATTCGGTGCTATGTGTTTTAACAAATGTTTTAAAACTAAGGTGTCAGAGCCTAGTGTGATGATGTATGCCTGCCACAGAGGCAGGAGAATCAGTGTAAGTTCAAATCTAGCCTGGGCTACATAGTGAGTTCAAGACCAGTCTGAACTACATAGTAAGATCCTGTTTAAAAAAAAAAACAAAACTCTAAGAAGTCAGGGTAGGTGGGGCATACCTCCAATTCTAGCTACTCAAAGGCTGAGGCAGGAGAATCACAAGTTGGACCCAAGCTTAGGGCAATTTAGTGAAACCTTGTTTCAAAACAAAAAAGTCTGGGGATAGCTCATTGCATGGAGCATTTGCTTAGCATACTCGAGGCCCCCAGAGTGGTGTCCAGAACAAAACCAAGAAGTCTGCTTACCAGAGAAGGTGTGGAAGAGTGCATTTCCTTCAAGCCCCTGGCAGTCCTTTGGTGTCACTGGGAACTCTGGAATGGGGCAAAAGGTGGGGAAAATGTGCTTCTTCTCTTTGAGAGCTCATGGTTAATTGGAAAAGTCATGAAGAAGCCTAAAGTGCCTTTAGAAAGCCATTATTTGTGCTCCATTCATCCCTCAAAGGCAGAACACATTCCTCCTCTTCCTCAGGGAAGTCTCCCTCACCACACCTGATGTGGTGTAGACAGAGACATTATGTGATATGGTAGAGAGAATCGGAATCTGGAGGCATCGCCAGAGCCCTGGTGCTGGCCCCACTGCTGTAGGACCTTGAGGGTGCCCCAGTGACTTCCTCTACAGGCTGAGGGCACTTGGTGCACTATGGGAAAATTCTGTAAGTTCTTAGGACTTTCACCTGTGGAAGAAGATTTTACCCTGAGATACTTGGAACTTTTTTTAGAATGGAAGCCAAATCTGTGCAACATGATTCCTTTTCAGATCATCTTACTGTGCATCAGTTTGAGGTGAAAAACACAATGTAGTAGATGAGAAGCTATGAGAAGCTCGGACTCAGAGGACCAACTTCTCCGCACTCCGCAGCATCCTCCCACTGGTAGAATGGTCTAGAGCACGTTGTCCAGCTTTTGCTGGTGGCATCCCTAGCTTTGCAAAACAGAAGACCGCCCACCTCGAGTGGTTTTTGCCTGCCGGGGAGCTCAGCAGCTCTGCATGACCAGCTAACATCTGTGTTTTCTTCTTCGCTCCGTCTAGGATCTTGACTGACATCATGGAGCACAGTTCTGCAACTCCGGAAAATTTAAGCCAGAGGCTTCTGTTGCTGGTGCTGGGATAGTTGCCAAACCTGGAGTTATACTGTTAAATAAATCCCATCGATGATTTCATGTGCCCTTTTAGATACCCATGGGACTGGAAACCTGCCAAATCCCATTACCTTAATGTTTGAAGGGAAATGAGCAGAAGTCCAAGTATTTTCAACTGTTTTGATACTTTACAGAAAAGGAAGAAAGGAAGAGAAGAAACGGAAGAGAAGAAGAGGGCAAGGAAATAGGAAAGAGAAAAGGGTGAGGGGAGGTGGTGTGGAACAAGAAAGAAATCGCACTGAGGGGCCACAGAGATGGCTCAGTAGAATAAGTGTTTACCTGGCAAGCACAAGGGCCTGAGTTCAATCCCCGGTTCTG
>NDGN011359995.1:0-10188 GCA_002564285.1 Tympanoctomys barrerae | reverse complement strand
AAGCTGACTAGACAACAGGGGCAGGTGGGGGCCGGGGCTAGTTAAATGGTTAAATCTGAAAAGCAAAGCAAACACTGTCTGGGCTGCCACGGCCACGAAATCCGGGCCATACTGTGCGTCATTGCCTCTGCACACACACTGCATCCACCCTTTTCATCAGCCCAACAATGAACCAGGATAAAATTTCATCATAAGCTTGGTGGACTTGTTGCCTCCCCCCATCCCTCTTTCTTGTCTGTCATTCCAATTCTGTCACCTCAACCTTTCCCTCATGCCAGATAGTCCTTCCACTGCCCCCAAGTTCTTCAAGCCCCTGGCTTCAGAGACTTGGGGTTGCTGGGCTGTACCCCAGACTAAACAAGAAAAGAAGGCAAGTGGAAGGGGGTAAAGAGAGCCGAGACCTCAGTCCATAGGGTCCTACAGGCTCCAGGCAAGGAAGAGGAAGTGACCTCACTCACACTCGGAAACAAAAGTCTGGCTGGGTTGGAGATAACAGCCATGTTGTGTATTACAGGAATGGATCCTCCCGACCACCGGGCTCTGAATTCCTGCCATTTAGGGAAGAGGTAGACTAATTCCCTCCTCATCGGCATGTCTCTCCTGCATTTTCCTTTCCTTCAGTTTTCCTTCTGCCACTCACTAAGCATTCATTCACTGCGGCCTCGCTGTGCTGTGCAGCAACGCTCAGTGAACAAGATGAACCAGTGTTCAAGTTTCCTAGTGGTGGGCAGTGAAGGACTAAGCACACGGGGGGAGCAAAAACGCTCCAGGCACCGGGTCAGGAGACTGCTTTGCTCAAAGCTTGCAAGCCCAGCCAGTCTGTAGCATCTCAGGAGGCTTGGTTGCTTAAACTAAAGCCATGCTGGGGAACAGGGGAGGGAGAAGGAGAGAGAGTTTGTAGGTGGTGGGTTGAGTGGGAGAAATATGCAGAATTGGGATGATTACCACAGTTCTGGACTGACAGCTAGGCAGGTGTAAAGGAAAGGAAGAAGAGAAGCTTGCAGCATTAGCAGAAAATGGAGCTACATGAAGCAAGGAAAGGGGTTCAAGAAAGGGTGGGCATCTGCATCCATTTTACTAGGACCTGAGAGAAGTGAAGATCAAGAACTGTGTTGGTTAATGGACACTGCTATCAGCTAGAGCAGGCTCATTGGAATGCTGGGAGGGGCCGGCTTGGAGTGCCTGGAGGAAAGAGGGAGGGTGACAGTGAGAAAATGGACAGGAGGGAGCGCACCAGAAGTTGTCTATGAAGGGATAAGAGTGATTGTGGAAGAAAGATGGGAAGGTTTTCTTTCTTTTCTTTTCTTTTTTTTTTCTTTTGGTGGAACCAGGGATTGAACTCGGGCCCTTGTGCTTGTCAGGCAAGTGCTTATTCCACTGAGCCATCTCCCCAGCCCCAGGAAGGTTTTCTTAAATTGCAGCCTCTCAGGAACACACTCTGAGAGACATGCAAGCATCTGATGGTGTATTTACCAAATCCAAGATGGTACCAAAGATCCACTCTGGCAAGCAATTTCCCTCCACACACGCTTATCTCGAGTCTCCCCAGACTCCTGGCACTGGCACCACATCACCATTCACTGGACCTCATATAACAAGGAGGAACAATTCTTGAGGCACTTAAACCACCCAGCGGTAGCAGTGAGTTCAGCATCAGTTTTTTGTTTCAACATTGCAGATTCACTTCTAACTTTGGATGTGGTCACTGGACTGCTGAAAGGGGTGTGTGTCTGTGTCGGGTCTTCAGACCAGTGTGGGAAGCCATTAACTGATATCCATTCTACTCCCCTGCTGAATTAAGTTTATGGCCCTTCTCACCTTGCCCATTCCCCATGGTGAATCACGTGCTATGCCCCAGGGGTTGCACCTTCCCCGTTGCCTAGATATCTGCTGACCCCAAGAGCCGAGATTTCCTCATTCCATCACCCTCTATGTATACCCAGCACCTCCCCTAAATAAACGGGACTTGATCAGAATCCTGTCTTGTCCTCCTTTCTCGTGTCTCCTGTCCTTTGTCCCCTCTTCAATTCCCCACTCCTCCCCCAGGTGACCTTCGTTGACTGACCCGCTGGTTCAGGACAGACCAGGTCATTAGGAATTGCTCCCCATGGAGGCCCTTCTTCAATGTTGGTTTCTACAGTTGTCTCTAAGTGGATCCTTCAAAGTTTCTGTCACTTTGTCGATCCGTCACGGGATTATACCCTGGCGGCACGCACATTCCTTAGCAGTAGTCATCATGGCTGATTCTCGCACTTTGTAACTCTTAATCACTTGATTTCTTGTCAAGTCAGGTACTCGGCATAGCCTCTAACTGGCAATATGAGGGGTGTGTTTTGTCTGCTTAGAGGCCATGTGGGCAAAACACAAGGTTAAATCAAGTACAAGAGAAAATGATGCCATCAGCAGATGCAGTAATGAAGTATGAAGCTGCTCCAGGTCGCCTCTTATATGGGATCTCTTGCTTTTGACAGAGACATTGCTATATGGTGCAAGGCTGATGTTTCAAGAGTGGAGAGACAGAGGCAAAGTACTGATGGGGAGGAGGCAGGGAGATTTTCTGTTGATCAGCTGGTGGCCAAATTGACCTATGTCGAAGTACTTCACAGGGATGACTTTTAAGAAGCAAGATTGGTGGGTGAATGCAGCACATAAGGGGGGGGGCTGACTTCGGGCAGCACCCTGGAAAAGGAAGGGCTCAGATCTGTGCTATTGGGCAAGTTGTACATTTCACATGTCCAGCCAGTGCAGCCTAAGTTTGACTTTAGTGCCTCCTGAGCTTGAATAGACACTGCCACCGTCTCCTGGAAGATGATTGAGCAGCACTGGAGAAGAAGGGATGGGGGACAGAAAGGCTGCTTGCTCTGATTCGTACGGAATGGCCAGGATGGCTGTGGAGGCGCAGTGCTGGGAGCTGAGATGCTTTCTATCTTGTGGGTTATCTTCTTCCTGGGAAAGGAAGATGAGATCATTGAAGGAAGAGGATCAGTCTTCAGGATTTGGAGGCAGCAGCAAAGTGGTACAGAGTTGTTAGAACTGAGATTTTTAACAAGCAGATTTTAACCGTGTAGGACTTCTCACTGAAATCCAGGGAAATAGGCAATCACTTTCTTCATAGTAGGGACTGGGAGAGATTGGCCAAGACCATACCATGCGAGTGACCAGAGGTGAGCCAGTACTGCCCACTGGCCCTGGAACCTCTGCCCCACTCGCAGTTTTTATGTCTATAATTAGCCTACTGTGCCTTAATTTATGCACTTGTTATGTAATGGGCATTGAACCCAGGGCTTTTGCAGTGAGCTACGTCCCAGACCCCTCCCTTTCTTTTGAGATAGGGTCTTGCTAAATCACTAAGTTCCTGCACTTGGATTGAATTTATGATCCTCCTGCCTCAGCCTCCAGTACTAGGCTGCTGAGATTACAGGTATATGACAAGCCCAGCACCAGCCTGCTTTTAAGATATTTGCTCCCTATTCAGAGTCTAATAACTTGTCTCTTAACATTGACTCTTGGGGCCAGAGTGATAGCTCAGCAGCTTAAGCACCTGCTTGGCAAGTGCAAGGTCCTGAGTTCAATCCCTTGTACCAAAAATAAATAACTAAATTAATATGGACTCTCCATTATTTCTAATTTTACAAACCTCAGTATGGTGTGGTGCTGGCCAATACATAGCCAAACTCACCCAAACCCAAGGGGCTAATAAGCAGTTTCTGGGCCCACCTAGGACCTACAGATTGAAGGACATTATATTTATTTATGGTTTGGTTTTGTTTGTTTGTTTGTTTGTTTTTTGTTTGTTTTTGGTGGAACTGGGGATTGAACTCAGGCCCTTGCGCTTGCCGGGCAAGAGTTTATGCTACTGAGCCATCTCCCCAGCCAGCTCAGTCCACCCTAAGAGCATGTGTGCTGGGGATCAAACCTCAATCTCCTGCACCTGCTTAAGCTTGCCTAAGCAGGTGCTTTAGACCACTGTGCTATCTCGCTGAACCCAGGATATAATAAGCTTTCTCTGGCACTTCTGTTGCACTGTAAACTTGTGGAAGGGTTGGTACAGACAGGCAGGGGGACACAGTGGGCTGAGACAGCTGCACCCAGAGGTGAAATCCTCACACATGCCCCTGAGCTACATTGCCTCAGAAGCCCATCTGGGCAGTGAGTGATCCCAGCGGTGCTCCCATTCTCCCATTTCTTTTCATTTCAGCATGCTGTACTAGCTTTTGCCCCAGTACAGTGTCTGGCAGGGGATTGGGATGGTCTAAGCCTGCTAAGCATCTTGTCACTTTCTCATACTTGCTTTATACTTCTTTTGGAGGGCACTAGGACACTGACCTTATTTCACAGGGAAATGTCTGTTTTGAAAGCAGACCTGAAGGCCAGATTTTAAAAATGGGAGGGTTTAGGGATGTAACTGAGTTGTAGAGCAGGTGGTTTGCCTGTGCAGGGCTCTGGGCTCAGTTCCCAGCTGCCCCATCTGAACCATCGATCAAGAATTCTATTCCAGGAATATGAAATAAGTGCACTTTCTCTTCTTCCTCCTACAAAGAACCAGCACATGCCCTGGAAACTATGTATAAAACAAACATAAGATTACAAGGTGGAGATAAAACAGGATGATTATGAAGATAAAGTCCCAAGGAACTCCATGCCTACAAGATTGTAGTGTTTTCTTCTAACCTCATATATTCCAGACCTGAAGAAGCCAATGACCCAGAAAGAATAAGACTTTAGACACACACATGCGTGCACGTGCACACACACACACACACACACACACACACTGAAATAATCAACTTTCCCATTGCTGGATACAATATTTGACACCCCCAGTTTAAAGGGGGAGAGATTTAACTTTGGTCCCATTTTCCGGGAATTCCATCCGTGGCTGGCTGGCTCCAGGGCAGGAGCATCATGGCAAAAGGACCTGGAAAAGGAAAGATTCTCAGCTCATGGCAGCCAGGAAGCAGAGCGGGAACAGCACCAGAGAGGAAGGGGTGAGGGGCCAGGCATAAACCCAGTGCTACACCTCCATGACCCACCGAGACACACACGCGCACACACACACACACACACACACACACACACACACACACCCTACTTCCTTTAGCTAAAGAGCTAGGAAAGGGGCAACTAGTGAAACAGCTGCTCTAGTCCAGTCAAAAGTTACTCATAAAGCAAACAAGAACGGTGCCCGCTCGCCTGCTGATGGGCGTCTAAGCGCCTGCAGAGCACATGCTCATGACAGTCATGGTATAAATGGCAGAAGGCAAAGGGCCACAAAGGGGAGCAATATTTTTTCACTGAAACTGGTAAGAATGATGACAGAAGTAGAATTTGATATTACGTAAATATAAAATGAAATGCACGTAAGTCAAAAAGGAGCTCAAAACAATTAAGATATGCCATAGATGGGCAAGCAAACAAATACCAAAAGTGAGAAAGAGCAAATACAAGATGGCAGGCTTCAACCTAAGACACCAACAATTACACTAGATGTAAAAGGTTTGCATACACTAATTTGAACCGATTGGCAGAGTGCATCCAAGATGTGACCTAACTGCACGCAATCTGTAGAACTATGTCCACATACATTGATAGTGGCCGGTGGAAGGTAAAAGGACGTAAGTGCTCACATCACGAAGGTTACTATTCACATCAAAGAAAGTAAATTTCAGGGCAAAGAATATTACCAGAGAAGGAGAAGGCCATGGTAAAGGCATCAGTCGGCCAAGAAGCACCGGCAGCTCTACCTACGAATCGACCTGCCAAACAGCTCAAATGTACGAGCCAAACAGAGCTCAGTTATGTGAAGCAAAAATCTGAAGGAAAAAGAGATCAATACAAACCCCTCCTTCAACAGTTGGATAGATAACTAGAATGAAAACCAGCACGGAAGGAAACGAACTTGACATTATCAATGAACAGGATTCACTCAACATTCCTGGACTGCTCCACCTCGCAGCAGAATGAATGTTCCTTTTAGGTCCCGATGGGACGTATGCAAAAACACACCATAACTTGACCTGTAAAATGAAACTCAGTGAATCTGACAGATTCAAAATCATGCAATGTGGTATGTATCAGCCAAAATGGAATCACTGGAATAGGCGCTTCCCTGGCAAGTGCAAAGGCTTGAGTTTGATACCTGTTTCCGCAAAAAAAAAAAAAAAAAAAGGAATCAAACTAGAGACCAGTAGCTGAAAGATGACAGCAAATTTTTAAGTACTTAGGAATGAAGCGACACACCTCTAAATATTCCACAGGTCGAAGAGGAGACCATGAGGGAAGCAGCAGCGCACACTGAATAAAGGTAAAATGGAAGAGAATATTGAGTCAGGAGAAACTGATAGAACTAAATGCTTGCACTAGGAAAAAGAGAAACCCTCCCACCAGTAATCTTAGGTCTCATCTTAAGAACTGAAGCAAAGAAGAAAAAGATAAATCCATCACAAGGAGAAGAAGAATAAATAATTATAAAGAGCAATACTAGTGAAATAGAAAGCAGAGAGACAAAATAAAAAAAGGCAACTGAAAAAGCTTATTCAACTATAGTAGTGTTTTGAAAGGTAAATGAGGAAAAAAATCCAAATACAAAAGAAAAAAGCTTTAAAAAAAAAAAAAACCAAACAGTGGAGCTTACCTCTAAGCCCAGCCCCCTGAGAGGCTGAGGCAGTTCAAGTCTAGCCTGCATAACTTAGTCACACCCTGAAACAAAATTAAAAATTGAAAACAAGTTTGTATTATAGTCTGGTATTTTTTCAAAGGGAAACAATATAATACAGGGTACTTAATTATAAGATTGTTTTATAATGTCACCCAAAGAGTCACATACTAAGAGAGCACAGGAAATCTGTCCACATGATAAAGGCCAAAGAATCCAGCTGAGGGCCTGGATCCCATGACAACGTCCTGCTTGTATCCAACTGAAGACCTAGAGCCCATGACTGTGTCCCATGCAGGCCTCTTTCATGGATCTGCACTGGGAAGGCTCCAACGTCAGTCAGGAAAGCTACAAAGTCTGTGGCAGCGGGATGATGGATCATCCAGCCTGATGCCAGCAGGCTGAGGGACCTGCACTGGGGCCAGGAAGTGACATTCAAAGTAACATTGCAGCAGTTTCCATGAGAGAGAGTGAAGTTGCAGGAAGAGAATGCTTTGTGCTGTTAGTTCAGGACAGACACCCTGGCTTTGCTTCAGGACTCCCATATTGTTGGCCCCCATTGCACTTTACCTCCAGGTTATATACTTTTCATGTTTCTCTAGTAACCACATTACCTCACGACCTCATGTTCAGGAATTTTACAAGAATGTCACACAATTGCCACAATGTTTACATTTCCCAGACACTGTTGACCATCTGCCTGTCATGGGGCAGTGTGGTTTAAAGTTTGCCCTATTCCTCAAGTTGTTATGACTATTTGTTCCTATTTTATGACCCTGGTTTATCTATAGTTTAAGTGACTTTAAGTGATCCTCCCCTAAAATGTACTCTTTCATCCCATCATCAAGAACCAAAGCTTCCCTGAAAAGTACCACAGCCATCCTCAGCAACAGTGAGGTCCCAAGCACTTCAGACAATGAGGACAGCCAAGCTCCCATCAGGAAAGCCAACACGACCAGCTTCTCCAGGAGATTGACCTGTGCACCATCTTCCCCTCCAGAGCCAGGAAGTGATGCTCAAAGTGAGGAGCAGAGCTCCCCCAAAGTGAACCAAAGCCATGCTCAGTGACACCTGAGAATGCCAGGTGTCATCCTCAAAGGTCTCAACCTCCTTTGACAAAGAGAAGCCAAGCTCCTCAGGAAAGCCAGCAGGACAAGTTCTTCCAAGAGACCCAACAGATACCCCAGGACAGCCAGCAGCTCCCACAGCTCCCATAGTTCCCAACAGCTTTCCCCAGCTCTGCCTCTCACGCTTCTGGCAGCCATCCTCATCGGGTGAGCCCCCCACACCCAGCGCCGCACTCCCCCAGTTCAGCTAGGAACTGGGCATTGCAAATCAACCTCAAGTTGTCGATCCACCACAGGTTATCATAGCTTAGTGCAGAGGTCCTAGGTCCAACCTCCAGTCCTAAATAAATAAGTAAAGACCTTCTGTAAAACTGCCAAAAAGGAAGAGAAACAAATTATTACCGATTGTAGAAATGAAACAGAGGATATTACTGCAAATTCTCCAGCACATAAGAAAAGATAATAAGGGAGTGCTACGGACAACTCTACCACAATACGGCATAGATCATTTCAATAGCCCTATAACTATTAAGGAAACTGAATTTGCAATTTTAAATCTCCCAAAAAAGGAAATCTACCCTAGATGGTTTCACTGGAGAATTCTACCAAATATTTGAAGAAGATTAGTATTAATGCTATGCAATTTCTTCCAGAAGGTAAAAGAGGAGGGAAGACTTCTCAATTCATTTTATGAACCTAATATTATTCTAATACAAAAAAGTACACACATGCAAATACAATGACAGACCAGCACGCCTCATGAATATAGACACATAAATCCTTAATAAAATATTACCAAGTCCTATTCAGCAATATACAAAAAGAATTAGATGCTCTGACCAAGGGAGTTTATTCCAGGTGTGCACATCTGGTTCGATGAACTCTGACACTGTAATGGATTAATGCAGAAAATCACATGATCATATCAATCAACAGAGAAAAAGATCTGATAAGACTCAACATTCATTCCTGACGTGAAAAATGTCAGGTAACTAGAAACACAAGGAAATGTGTTTAATTGGAAAAGACAAAAGCCCACAGCTAATATGACACTCAATGGTGAAGGAGTCAATGTGTTATCCCTAAGGTCAGAACATGGCCAGGCTGTTCACTGTCACCACCATCAGTGAATGGAATTCTGGGACATCCAGCTACCAGCAAGGCAAAAAAGGAAACAAAAGGAACATGGGTTAGAAAGAAAGAAAAACTCTTTTGCAAATCCTATGATTGTTTACATGGAAAAATCTCAAGGGACCTATAGATACCAAAACAATTCATGGAACTAATACATGAATTTGGCCAGGCAAAGAGTAAAAGATAAAACACACAAAAATCAAGTGTTTTTCTATGATTAACAATGAACACAAAACATTGAAATAAAAACTGGGACACTATTTTTTTTAATGAATTTAGGACAGGGTCTACAGGGTGGACAGGTCTCACTACATAGGTTGGACTTGCAGTGACCCTCCTGTTTTCAGCCTCCCAAGGGCTGGGATTATAGACACACACCACCACAACCAGTCTTGGGAACACCATTTTTAATTGCTAAAAATACTGAACGCATAGATGTAAATCTAACAAAACAGGAACCAGGGGTGGTGGCACATGCCTCTAGTTCCAGCACTTGGGAGGTTGAGACAGGAGGATTGCTGCGAGTTTGAGACCTGCTTGGGGGCTACAAAAGTGAGCACAAGGCCAGCCTGAGCTGCATATTGAGATCCTGCCTCAAAAAAAAAAATCTAACAAAACATAGGTGATTTGTATTTTGAAAACTACAGAATCCTCATGAAATAAATCAAAGAAAATCTAAACAAATGGAAAAATATATTTTCATGAATTGCAAGACTTGACCTAGTAATGATATTGGTAATGGCCTCAAATTAGTATGTGTGTCTAATGCAGTTCTATCAGAATCTCCCCCAGTTGTACAGCTATGGATAAGATTAGTCTAAGAATTAGATGGCGACATGAAGAAACTAGAATACTTGCTACGATTTTGACTAAGAAGAAAAAGGTGGAATGAAGCACATGCTTGCACTCAGGACTTCTGTAGCGGGACTGTGTGGTACCAGAGGAGAGGCAGTGACCGGTGGAACAGAGTAGAGGACACAAAGCAGGTGACACAAGGACAGGCAACCAATTGCTGAGCAAACCAGAAACCCAAGTCAGTTAACAAAGACAGACAGCCTTTTCTGGAGACTGTGCTGGATAATTAAGACTTCCATGAACCAAAAAAAAAAGATCTGAGAATCGTGCAACTTAAAACTTTGGTCTTATATTTATGTAAGAACAAACACAAAATGGATCATGAAGTCAAATGCAGGATGTCAAACAATAAACCTTTATGGAAAAAAAAGCAGCATTAAATAGCCAGGGTCGAGGGTCGGGGAAGAGGCGGAAGCAGCTGGTTTCAGAGGCAGGTGACAGGAGTTGGTCCCAGGGCGCCACATCAGCACCAGTTAC
>NDGN011359988.1:0-14961 GCA_002564285.1 Tympanoctomys barrerae | reverse complement strand
TGGAAACTGGACTCATGTGATTTCCTGGTTACCAGCATGGTACAAGGACCTGGTGCTTTCTCAACTAATAGTCAAAGGAAAAATGGAGTAAATGAAAAATCATAGAGATTCAGAAAACATAGTGAAGGACAAGGTCAGCCCTGGGCTTATCCTGAAAAGATGGCGATGCTGGGATACAGGGGAAGGCATTTGAAGTAGAACAGAGAGTGTGGGTCACAGCAAGGCAGTGGGGTGCATGGGATGTTTTTGGAGCAGAGAATTTACCCTGGTTTACTTTAATTTTTTTTTCTATGTATTTAGTCCAGGGAGTACAGGGTCTCACTGTGTATATAGGACTCATAGTGATCCTCCTGTTTTCAGCCTTCCAAGTGCTGGGATTACAGGTGTGCGCCACCACATCCAGTCTCAATCACCTCCCAGCATACCCTGGAGGCGGGGCTGGCATGGCATACTGGGAATCGAACTCTGGTCCCTGTGCTTGTCTAAGCAGGCACTTTAGTCCGCTGAGCTATTTGGCTGGCCCACTATCCTACTTTACTTTGGAGAATAGTAGAAACAAGACTGAAATAAGCTTGGAACAGTGACTGTCAGGCTGAGGCATTCGAAACATATCCTTAAGGAAAAGAGAAGCTACTGCTTTTGAGAAAAGCATTATCGTGAGGACATTCTAGGTGCAGGCTCTACGGAAGCAGGAAGCAGAGGAACCACCAGGACAGCTAGCCGTGGGAGTGTGAAGACTGGTCTACAGCCTTGGAATGGAATGAGAGGGAGAACGGAGCAAGTTGCGGCTCTGCGTGGGCGAGGTCAGCTGCACTGTGTTCAAGGTCATGGTTGAAACAAGAATGAGGTCATCCAGAAATGTTCTGTGCACACTGGAGTAGACAGGAAAGGAGGTTATGTTCTAATATAACATTTTTTTTTTTCTGTATTTAGGACAGGGTCTGCAAGGTCTCACTATGTAGACCAGACTCTTAGTGATTCTCCTGTTTTCAGCCTCCCAAGTGCTGGGTTTATAAGCACGTGCCACCATGCCCAGTCTCAATCGCTGTCACAGTGTGCCCCAAGGGCGGGGCCGGCATGGCAAGCTGAAGATTGAACCCCAGCCACTGTGCTCTGCCTAAGCAGGCACTTTAGTCCCCTGGACTATCAGGCCAGCCCCTGTTTTAACTTTAAAAAAGAAAGAAATTATGTGACAAGTACGCAACTACAGGAGAACATTTTTTTTTAATTAAGAAAAAATTTAATGTATTTAGTACTGGGTCAGTAAGGTCTCACTATACAGATCAGACTTGTAGTGATCCTTCTGTTTTCAGCCTCCCGAGCGCTGGAATCACAGGCTTGCACCTCTACGCTCAGTCTCAACTGATGTCTCAGCGTGTCCCGGGGGCGGGGCCAGCACATCGGAGATCGAACCCCAGACCCTGCGTTTGCCTAAGCAGAATATTTAGAAAAATATACAGAACACAAACTAAAAATGTCCGCTCATCCCATTGCTAGAAGTAATCTGTTAATGTTTTGCTGTATGTTCCTGCAGACTTTTTCTGTGAATGTTTTAACCATTTTTCTTCCCCAGAATATATTGTACATAACTGCTTCAAACGCTCTTCTATTTTCACTTTCTCTAGTACCCTGTACCTCTTTCTAGGATAGTAAGACGCTGTCGTAAAAGCATGTGCACAGCACCAGTTGGAGTTGCTTTGCTTGTGGTTGCATAGTTACGACATCATTTAACCAGTCCCCTTTGTTGGACACACAAATTTTTCTGAATCTTTTGATTTGCTTTTATAAGTAATGCTGGAAGAACTAGCCAAATAGCTCATTGGATTAAAGCACCTGCTTAGGCAGATGCAGGAGCTGGGAGTTTGATCCCCAGGCCTGCCATGTGGGCCCCGCAATGAGAGGGCAAATGAGACTGGGTGTAGTGTCGGGTGCACCTGTAATCCCAGCACTTGGGAGGGTATAAACAGGAGGATCACTATGAGTCTGATCTACACAGTGAGACCCTGTAGACCATGTAAACCCTGATATATATATATATATATATATATATATATATATATATATATATTGCTGGAGTCATCCTTATAGCTGAATTGTTATGTAGATCTTTAATTATTTCTATAGGATAAATTCCTAGGAGGGGAATTACTGGGGATTATAGTTCATTTGGGGGTTCTGGTTCTTCTTTTCCTATTGGCTTTTGGGCTTGGACTCAGTGGTGGAGTGCTTGCCCACACTCACTGGGCTGGAACCCCAGCATCACAAAACAAAACAAATTACCCTTCAGTTTTTTATGCCTTTGTATTTCTAGTAGGATGCACACTTTCTATTCTGGTTTTTAAAAATATCTGTGCTGGGTTGAGAAAAACATTTTTTAATTTCTTTAATTTGCAGTTGTATTTTATTTATTTATTTTTTAATCATTTATTTGTTTGGTGCAGGGTCTCACTACACAACTCTGACTCATAGTGATCCTCTTGTCTCAGCCTCCCCAGCACTGGGATTACAGACGTGTGCCACCATGCCCGGTTTTGGTGGCCAGTACGGTGCGCCCAGGGTTCCAGGGCCAGCACAGCATGCAGTACTGGGGATCAAGCCCAGGTACTTGCACTTGCCAGGCAGATGCTTAGACCGCTGAACTACCTCCTCAGCCCTGCAGTTGTATTTTAATTTGTGTTTCTTTTTCAAATGATCTTGAGCCTTTCAAAATATGTTTTGACAATTTGTATTTCTTTTCCTTTGTGTATGTGTTTTTCTGATCATGCCATTTTTCTAATTAGATGTTTCCTTTTTAACACTGAATGAGAACTCTTTTAAATATGAAGAACTTCAACCTTTTATTTAGTATATTTTCTACTAAATAAGTTTTAGAGAAATTTTTTTAAAAGCAGAACATTTATTTGTACCCGTTGACTTTTTTCATGTAAGCACATGGCTATGTCAGGTCAGATGAGGTTACATTGAACATAATGGGCCCAAGTCGATAGGCTGGGACCACCAGGAGCCAGTCTAGGGACTGAAATGACACCTGTAATTTGAATACTAGTTGGTAAATTTAATAGAAATAATTGTTAAGTAGAGAAATAAGGTTGTAAGGAAAACAGGAAGAGCAGATGACATAGGAGCAGCTGCCAGGGCAGGAGGAGCCCACTCTAGGCTGAAGTTCTAGCTCCTAAAAGTGTGACTGTGGCTGATTGGGAGTTCGCTAAGGTGCAGTAGTCCCCCATATCTGTAGACGAGATGTTCTAATACCTCCAGTGGGAGTCTGCAGCCCCTGATAGGACCAGACCCTGTTTGTACTGTTTTTTCCCATATGCTCTGCAGCAGTGCCACAGAGCACCAGAGTCAACCTGTCCTCACCCACTTTATGCCTGGTGCCTGCTGTGCATCACTACACTTGTGCTTTGAGGCCACTGTTAGGTAAAGTGGGGGTCACTTGGGTTTAGATACTATGATGTTGATCTGAAAACTAAGATGGCTACTAAGTAACTGACAGGCAGGTAATGTCTACAGCATGGATATGCTGAACAAAGAGATGAGTCACATCCCGGGCGGGACAGGAATTTATTTTCAGGCCACATGTGACCTTGGGTAAATGAAATAATGGCAAACAAGACTGTGGGTAAGAGAGACTTACTGTTAAGCAGAAAATGCTGGCTAGTGACTGCCCAGTGGAGATGCAAAATTCTGAAGGTTAGTGCCCGTGGTTCTCTAGAACACTGCAGGCATCATTCCTGCAGGAGCAAGAAAGGTGAGACCACCTGAACCAGGAAGGAGGTCCTTCTTCCTGACTGTCCCCCTAACACCCTCTACCAACAAAGTCTTAGGGGCCAGGAGAGGTGTTCATGACCAAGAAGGACAGAACAGTGGCCGGGAGGTGATATATTGATCATTGGCTTAAACAAGCTAATGACCTATTTCTTGATCACAGCATCGTCTGGAAGACGACAATCCTTGTCCAGGATCTCCGCCAGAAAGTCCTCTAGACCCCAAGCTCTTTGCGTCTTGTACCACTCTCACTGGCTTAAGGCCCTTATCTTCTTGGTCCAAGATAACGTGCAGAGAGCTCAGGCCATCACAGGCTTGGTGGACTTGGGAGACACAAGGGGAAAAAAACGACAAAGAATGTGACAAGAGGCTTCCTGGGAGCTGTCATTTCTCTCTTTTGCTTCATCTTATTGGTTGTAACTTAGTCACATGGCCACTGGTAGGTTCATGGAAGCCTCAAAGATTTTTCTTCTGGAGGGTCTGGAACTAAAAATTAGAGGCACAATTTTTAGGGTGTTCTGAAAGAATGGAAAAAGGTAGTGGTGGACAATAAGCAAGCTCTGCCACAACTGCCCAAACTTGCTGGGTCTTTAAGCAGAAAATTCAGATGACAATAGGCCGCTACTATTACTGACAGTTTACTGGGTACACAACATAAAATCTTTAAGTCAAACCTGGTAGAATGGAAAGAACTGAAAATGGTAGCTGGAAAGAACCATTGGGATTATTTATTTTAAGTATTTCATGTTTCCCCTGAGAACCCTGAGGGTGTGGAGGAGCAATAACTTGTCCAAAGTCATATGGAGAGATGTGGGTCTGGCAGAAAGTAGACCCTCAGGCCTACTTTGCCCCCTACATGGTCTGTCTTTCCATTTTCAGCACTACTTAAGGTCTCCAGTGGCCCTCATCTTCAGAGTGAGTCGTGCATAATTGCACTTGGAATTTATGGTTCTAGAAAGTATCATTCCACAGTGGAGATATTAGGGTTTATGAGATGTGCCTGGCCTTAGAATCGGGAACATGAGATGTAAAATTAGAATTGAAGAGGCTTTTGGCATTTAGGATCTCAACTGTATTTTCTCTGTTATTGAGTGGAGCTGGTATCAGCTTGCACTGTGAGAACACAGCAGCATGTCATATTGTCTTTTTGTTTTATATTTTAGGGAAGGATCTACAGGGTGTTCAGGGCCTCACTACTAGATCCAGACTCTAGTGATCCACCTGTTTACAGCCTCCCAAGAGCTGGGATTATAGGCGCGCACCACCACGCCCAGTATCAATTGCTCTCTCAGAGTGCCCCGGGGGCGGGCTCCCATGGCAGGCCCTGGGATGGAACAGAATGTCATATTCTACTTGAGTTAAGCAGTGAAAGCCATCATTTTAGGTCAAAGTGGTCATCTCAATTCTCATCTTTCTATTTAACTATGGAGGTCATGGCAGGGTTTTCTTAGAACAGCTTTGTAAGTTAGGGTCTCTCTCAGTTACTTTTCACTCACTGGACAAAATACCTACCACCCCAAATTAAGAAAGGAAGGTTTATGCAGCTTGCCGTTAATGGAGGTTTCAGCCCACACTTAAGTGCATACTCAGCTGGCTGCAAGGCAGAGTGGCACATTGCAGCAGCAGTTCATGGCAGCAGAAAATGGCAAAGCAAAGGGAGGAGATGTAGCTGTAGCTTCTTGCAAGCCTCTCTCCCTTCCTTCCACGCTGACTGCAGACTACAGCTCCCCTAAGGAAGTGGCGCACCAAATCCTTCCTCAACTCCATTTTATATCCTTTTGTGTTGAATCACTCTAGGGCAGGTCCTCCATGCCCTAGGGTGGACCCTCACTCCTGATGGAGGGGCCTCCATGCCCTAGGGTGGGCCCTTACTCCCTATGGAGGAGCCTCCATGCCCTAGAGTGGGCCCTCACTCCCGATGGAGGGGCCGCCATGCCTTAGGGTGGGCACTCCCCATGGAGGAGCCTCCATGCCCTAGGGTGGGCCCTCACTCCCCATGGAGGGGCCTCCATGCCCTAGGGTGGCCCTCACTCCCTATGGAGGGGCCTTCATGCCCTAGGGTGGGCCCTCACTCCCTATGGAGGGGCTGCCATGCCCTAGGGCATGGAGTTGCTGAGCCAGTTCAGCCAAACTTCCAACTTCTCAAGTTGATACAACATATCAACTACCACAGGGGCCCAGCAGGAAGCAGAATTTACTCCACATGTCTCAAAGAGGAAATGCCAGGAAAGTTAATGCCAGGTCTTCTTATGGTGAATGGACAGGGAGGAAACAGTGTGGCTGGAGCTAGCACCAGCCAGGAGGGTGTTTTAGTCGCTTTCCATCACAAGGATGAAATGCCTAACACTTACACATTAAAGGCAAAGAGCCTTATTTTGGCTTATAGTTTTCCGAGGATTTAGTCCATGGGTTTTTGGTTCAAAAGAAAGAGCATGTTGGAAAGGAGTGGCCAAGGAAAGCAGTTCAGACTGTGACAGCCAGGAGAGAGAGAGGCAGAGAGGAGCTTGGCACAAGAATATGAACTTCCAGGTCACATCTCCAGTGGCTCATCTCCAGTCAAGGCCCAGTCCCTAACCGAACTCATCATTGGATGAATCCACTAATGAATATAAAACCTTCATGATCCAGTCGCCTTCCAAATACATGAGATTTTAGGGGACTTAAAAAATTATTTGTTTGATACAGGTTCTCACTATGCAGTTCAGACTCTTGGTGATCCTCTTGTCTCTGCCTCCCTCCTGGGTCCTGTTTGCAAGGACCTGTACATGAGGTCCTTCAGCATTGCTTGTGTGCCTGCCTAGACAATGCCCCTGGGTTCAGGCCTGGACTAGATACATCTTCGCTGGCACAAAGAGGAACAAACAGGGCTGTAGATGTTGTTGGGATGGGGTTACAGGTGTGCACCATCTTGTCTGGTTTTGGGGCCAGCATGGCACACTGTCCTAGGGATCAAACTTGCCAGGCAGGTACTTAGACTGCTGAGCTATCTCCCCAGCCCTAGGGGACTTTCTTGATCTAAACCCTAATAGAAGGAATGTGGTGGAAGGAGGCATCTCCTGCCAGTCCTGTAGCACCAGAGCAGAGGAGCAATATCTGGACTCACCTCTCCTCTCTCCCCTGGTCCTCCTGGGTCTCCTCCTGGTTGAGTGAACCAAAAGTCAGAGCAGGAAGAGGAAACAGGAAGGTGCCATCCACAGCGGTAGGTTTCCTGGGCACAGAGCAGAGCAGAAAGGGTGGAGAATATGTTTGCAAAAAATAACTGATCATAGCTCAGGCCTTGCCACCAATATTCATTTATGTGGACGGAAACATTTTTGGTATTTTTATAATTTGTGAGCGGCAAGTGTGTGGGCACCCTCCATGCCAGGGTACACATTGCTAATTGATCATGGCTCTCTTCCTATGGGCCCAGGAATTCACCCCAGAGTGCTCAAAGAGATGCCACAAACTGAGGGCTTGTGCAATGCAATCTGTGTGGGCCTTCAAACAATAAGCAGCCTTGCATACGTGGCTTGGCTCTCCGTACCAATCTGATGCACAATTTTGAAATATTTGCTGAGCAGGTATTTGTTGAGCCAAGAAAATTTGCTTGTAAAGCTGAGCTGTGGCATGGTGACTGTGAGACATATCAGTGCAACCACATTGACACCTGTAGACAAGAAGGCAGCCCAGGAGGTCTGTCTGCCTTGAGCAATGTGGCCACCAGCCCGGGCACCAGCCAGCTCATCCGTAAAGATGCCAACCAAGGTGGAAGGCAGAGCTGTTGTTTTCCTCAGATGCAGTCGGCTCTCGGAGCTGTTCTGTAGAGCCCTGTGTCTTGGGCACTCTCCCGGGTCCTGATGGGCCTGTACATGAGGTCCTGCAGCGTTGCTTGTACACCTACCTAGACAATGCCCCTGGGTTCAGGCCTGGGCTAGATACATCTTAGCTGGCACAAAGAGGAACAAACAGGGCTGTAGATGTTGTTGGGATGGCGTAGGGTGTGGTGGGTGTGTCTCAGCCTGTGTGCCAGTTCTATCAGTGTGTGCTGCCCTCCGTGGCTCTACGTAGAGATGGATCCAGAGGCTGTGATCAGGTTGTCAGAAAGGTCGTGACCAGTTAGGGATTTTTATCCTGAGTGAGAACAGATAAGAGGAGGCACATTTTTGTCTCATATTTGCCATCCTTAGTGTGGGAAAGAGCATGCCTGAGAGTTGGCAGACTGGCCTTCTGCAAGTGATATTTTGAGCAAGTCATTTGACCTTCCTAGACCCGATTTCCTCTTATGGAAAACAAGGACATTGCTTAGATGACTTTTAAATTCTCGCCATCTTAGTAAGTCCTTAATGCAAGCTAGTTTTTTAAAGTCTTCAATATAAAACTTTCACTGAATCTGCTTGATCCAATTAAAATATTTACAGCTTCCCACTCCTCTCTGCCATATGCTTGAATAACTAAGCCATCCGTCCTCAAGAAGGCCATCTCCCCAGGAGCAGCTGGGGACCCTGGTGACAGGAGGCTTCCCATACTAAACAGATCCTGTCCTTTAATCTCAACCCAAAGATCCAGGAGGCATGATTCACGCTGCCTGCTTCCTCTCCTCTGTCCTCCGCAAGCCCGAACCTCTCCCCCTCCTGCTCCGCAAAGGGCCTGAATGGAGAGTCCTGAAATTTAGGGTCATGGTTTCAAAGTTCATGGTCCTGAGAATAAACAAAAAAACTATTGTGGTTGCATAGAGCTGTGGACCCCATTAACACCGTCCCATGAATATTTATAGCAAGGAACTACAAAAGAACATAGAGGCCATATTGTGTTTCCTAGAACTTTCCTTCCATGGGGTCCTTTCTCTGTGGGTCGCTTTAATGTAAGCTTTGCTTACCTAGTTGCACACTTTAAGCCGATTAACTTCTTACTAAAAAAACCCTCCCTGTTTGTTTGTACATACACTCCCCTGACAAAGATTCACAGAAAACTGCCTTAAACCTGTTAAATCCCCCTGCTGGAAGCTTGAAGCGCACTAAATGTGTCTCTGGGTAGGATTTCCCTGCAATGCTTCTGCCTCCGGCCCCTCCGTCCACCTCTGCCCATTTCCTGAGAGGAATTCCAATGGTTTGAGGGCTCCACATTTAGTTCCTCCAATAATCTCAGCTTCTCTCTAGGTGGTTCTGATGGAACATTAGTGAGGGCCTTCCTTGCTCTGAGTGACTTGTTATTGCGGCGGCCAGGAAGCAGGCCCCAGGCAGATGCCCAGTGCTTCTCTAAAACAAATCCAAGTGAAATCAGATGTTCGACTGGGGACACTCGGAGGCCATTGACTCCGTGGGCTCCTAAGCGTCAGTGTGCCTCACGGTAGCAGTGAAGGGGGCATGGGCATAAAATGCATATTCCCTGTCCCCTCAGGCTGTAATTGTGGAACTCTGGCTTGGAGTCCAAAGCTCTGCACTAAGCTTAGATGCCTCTAGTGTGAGTGGTTTGTGGGCTACGTCTCCAGAGACACTGGGCTGAACCCATGGTCTCACTGCACTGGTGAAGAAAAAAATACCACCGAAGGGAGAAGTTACTTGCCCTGGGTCATACGGGATTCTAGTGCAGACCAGGGAAGTGTAGGTGTTGCCTCTTCCCCCTAGAGGATGCACTGGGGGAGCACATGGAATATTTATGATTTTAATCGTACATAGAAAGCTGATTGAGAAGTACCCCACCTCTTAGGGCGGCCCCAAGTCATAAGTGTAGAAATGAAAGCCAGGATGTGTTTGGGTGGTTAAGGTGAAGCGAGATCACTGTGGGAGAGTCCAGGTCTCCCTGGGCTGGGGCAAGCTTGGGGCAGAGCATGCTGCAGGCCTGGGGCTTCCTGGGAGGGTGGGATTGGAGGTAGAGGTGGCAGCAGAAGGGGCAACCGGCCAGGCTGCTGTGCGACTCACAGACTCTCCTCTGCAGGCCCTAAATCCGGGATTTGCTCTTCTTTCACCCTGCCCAAATCCCATGCCCCACAACTTGGACTCTGCCGGAGGGTGGTGTAAAGGACCCCCCAGGTCACCGCTCCCACACCCTGCCGTCTCTAAGCCCCAGCTGGCTCTTCAGTCTCTGCCAGCCTCCCCGGAAACAGCATGTCTTGCTGGCTTCACTTGAATCTCAGTGCTAAACACTGGCTATGCGTGGGGCTGTGAGCGAGGCTCTGGGTTCAGGTTTGCAGCTCTGTGCCCTGCCCGAGCTGGTCATTAACTCCGGCAAACCTCACTTTCCCCATCAAATCTGGCATGGGTGCTCCTCTGGCCTTCCTCGGACTTCCGGAAGGAATGTTTACTTACTCATTTGGTTATAAAAGTGTTCCAAAGGTTGGTGCCAGCCAGGCCCTGTGCTGGAAACTGCAGTCTGGGAAGCAGGAGGGGAGAACGTATATCCAGAAGGGTGGCAAACTGAGAAGCGCTCGCTGTGCTACGGTGTTCTCGTGCGCATGCACTCCGGTGCTCTAACTGCCCTGAATCCTGTCCCTGTGCCCCAGCCTCCCCATGTGCCCTTGCCCAGCCTCTCAGTACCTGTAGCTTCAGGCCCTAGCGAGCACTCTCCATTTATAGCGATCCAGCTGGCTGGGTCTCCATGCCAGCTGGCCCCACACTGGGCCCCTTCCACACTTCCTCTGACAGAGCATGGCTGTTTGTCACCTCAGGGGCTTTTCACATGCCATCCCTCTGGCCAGCAGGCCCATTCCTGATAGGAGCCTTCTGCTCACTTTCTGTCCTTGTTCTGGCGTGTCACCACTCGGTGAGTCCTTCCCTGACTCTGAGATTAGTCACTCCTCCTCTCAGACTTTCCCTGGGAGAGTTCTTACTTGGGGGGCAAAGACAGCTGTACTGCTTGGCCAGCCTTTCTCTTGGAGCATCGTATTTATTAGGATGGTAAAGGCATTAAGTCCTGCAGGAAATAAAGTGGTTTAACACAGCCTTCCTTGCGAACTCCTTAGAATGCAAAACTGGGAACGCTGGCTTGGGGCCTGCAGGCTCCGGTTTGGGAGTCAAGGGGACCTTGGTTGGCGTAAAATACCTGTACAAGCCTCTTCCTTCCTGCACGATCTTGGCCACATCATCCTCCCTCTCAAAAGGAACCTTTGCTGACTCATCTATAAACTGGAGACAAGAATAGCTTCCTCACAAAACTGGGTAGACTGAGGCAGTGGACAGAAGGTGCTTGCCTGGCCTCAGGGGCCTCGTGAGTGCTGTAGGCCTCTGCTGTTGATGGAGAAAGACAGGGCAAGACGCTGTGCTGTGCACATCCTGGGACAGGGCTGCAGTGACGGTCAGATCATGGGAACACAGATGGGTGGTGACAGGATTCAGAAGCCTTGACAGACACCGGTCACAGTGGTGCTGGAGCTGCCTTGTGAGACCCAGCTGTGCCTGCCTCTTCCCCCACACGATCAGTGACTCTGAAATCAGCTGGAACGGGGGGGGCTTTATACCAGGGAACTCAGCAAACCCTGCACACCAGGATGCCCCTCCCCCAGGCAATTGTTCCACGTCAGCATTTATGCATCTTTCGAAAGTGTCGAAAGTGTCTAAAATGAGCCTCCTTTTGTATTTCTACTCTTTTTATGTAATAAGTTTAAAATTATATTTGACGACTTTATAAAGATGTGTAGTTTTGACTTCTGAAAAGTGTTATGCCTATTGAATTTCATCATCTGTGCCTGAAATGCTGGTGTAGGAGCCCCAGCTTCATCACCAAGCTCCCCTACCTGACGACAGTCACCTGGCCTGTGGGCTCAAGCTCCAGTGGGCTCAGCCATACCTGGGTGGAGGGTGTGTTCACTGACTTCTCCATCACTTGGCTTCTCCATGCAAGTTCTCCATCTCTGCAGTCACCCCGCACGACCTCTTCACTACAGCCATGGCATATGTAAGAGAGACGGATGGTCGGGGGCTGGTGGCTCCTGGGTCATGGTTGTTGGAGACAAAGTCTTTGGTCCCTTGGCTCACCGCACATGTGATGTAGCTGTGGGCTCTTGATGCAATGTGGACCATCATTCAGCAGACCAAGGGTGGGCTCTGAGGTTTGGGATTTTTATCAAGTGGCAAGATGTTGCCAAGGCTGCTGATCTGTGCATTACCCTTTGAGTCGAAGTGGTTGGTGATGGGAGGGGTGTGTGATTATTTTGAGTCTTCTCTTAGAAGGCCATGTTTGGCTTCTTTTAAGAAGCCAACTTGGTTTTTCCCTAAATGAATAGATAACCCATTTGTTTCAACAGAACTCACTGATTTAGCCCCTTATCTTGCACAAATTTGTGAGACCTCATTTTCGTAGTGTTCTCGTATAAGTTAGAGACTGCTTCCAGAACATTCTACAGAGCAGAGTTGTCATCGTATACCCTTTGGTGTTGATGAAGCTGGTCTTCCTTTGGTGCTTTTTCTACACTGCTACCATCTAAGTATTTTAATATAATGTTGTTAGGTTAGTTATCAAGTTACTAGGGGCCAGGGAGATAGCTCAGTAGAATAAGTGCTTGCCTGGCAAGTGCAAGGGCCTGAGTTCAATCCCTGGTTCTGCCAAACAAAAAATAAATAAATGAATAAGAATTATCAAGTTACTGTGATTTTAATGGAAATGTATTACAACCTACTTATTAATTTGGAAAACGTTAATATTTTTACCATAATATTCATTAAGAACATAGTGCATCTCTTTTATGTCAATTATTTTTTATAGCTTCAGTAAGACTTCGTATTTCTTAATATAGTACCACACTTTTCTCATTACAGTTCTTCCTAAAAACAACGTACTTTTTGCTATTTTAAATAGAAGTTAAAATTTTATGTTATATTAACACAGGAGTTTATATTGTGTTATTTATATTTTGCACTATTTGTATAACATAGTCATATCCAGAGGTGGCAATTTAATTAGAATAAAGTAAAATTTAAGCTTTAATTCTTCCCTCCCATGAGCCACATTTCAGGCACCCAGTTTTACCACATGTAGGTAGTGGGTACTGTAAGGAAGGGCTCAATATAGAACCCCTAAAAAAGGACCGGAAACTTCCATGTGCAGCAGTGTACTGCACTGTTATTGATAAATCATGTTTTCTTGTGCATTGTTCATATATTTTGTTGATTGGGGTGACTTTTCAATTTATTTTGTTAGGAATAAATAGGAAAAGGAAAGCAATTTATTTTATTTTATGGTACTGGGAATTGAATTTAGGACCTTCAGCTTGCTGGGCAGGTGCTTGGGTCACTAAGCTGTATCCCAGCAAGCAATTTCTTTCTTTCTTTATTTTAGGGAAGGGTCTACAGGGTGTTCAGGGTCTCACTACTAGATCGGACTCATAGTGATTCTCCTGTTCACAGCCCCCCAAGAGCTAGGATTACAGGCACCAGCCACCACGCCCAGTCTCAATTGCTGTCTCAGCGCACCCGGGGATTAAACCCCTAATCCGCTGAGCTATTTGGCTGGTCCTAAGCAATTGGTTTTATATGAAACTTATTGCCTGATTGTCTTTGTAGAGAGGAAAGAAGAGTGGGAAACGCATCACAGGAGGGTCACCACGCCCACCTGCGCTCATCCCGCAGGGACTAATTAGTTGCTGAATTCTTGGCATCTTTGAGACTCTGGTGTCCAGTCCTCTCTAGGGAGACACTTTAGATAAAACGTGGTGACGAAGGAAGGAGTGCTTCTGGGAAGGGCACACTGTGTGGCAGGAGTTTGGGGATCTGGCTGCCCACAGTCGCCTTTGGCTTATTTCGCACTTCAAGGCCAAGCTCATCAGCTTCTGGGTGGGAGTTTCCACCCCCTGCCCCCGGACGCCCGTAGGCATTGCTAGTCCAGGCTACTGAAGGACAGTTGCCCTCACTTGAGACCAACTGTGACAAGTGGCTGGTCTCAGCCGACCCCTAAGCTCCCTGCAGAAAATGCTCTTGCCTAAGAACAGCTGTAGGGCGTGTGGGAGAGAAGCCCAGAGGACATTCTCATTTTGGACTTCTGTCCTGGGGTGCTGGTCACTCTCAGGGAGAGGGGTTCCAGGGCACCCGGGCAGTGCAGGGGCCCCATTCTCTAGGATGGTGGCGGACCGATAGCCTTCTTGGATGGTGGTGTCTTGTGGTGGCCGCCGCAGCAATATGCTGGGGAGTCTGAGCTGGGGCCTGTTTGTGATCCAGATCTTGTCGCAGGGAGCCTGTAATCCCATGAAGAGGGAGATGAGGCTGGCTGTGGGAAGGGTCACTGAGGTAGGCCGGAATCCCGTGGCAGGCCGGGGCAGCTCCACCGCAATCCGCTAAGGGCCGGGCCGCGCCCTCTTGTGGCTGCTGCGGGCAAGGGCTGCTGCGCCGGCTCCTGTGCAAGGCGGTGCTCTGGCTGAGTGGTCCTGCTAAGAACGTCTCTCGGCCTTGCTGCCCTTCGCTGCTAATGTAGACCATTGCCGAGGGGCTTGATAATTGCAGGACGCAGCTGTTGAGTCACATTGCCTGAGTGGGGCCAGGTGCCAGCCCTGTGCTAAGCATGTGTATTTTCTTACTTGGAACCCAAAACAACAACCCTGGGAGGAGACAATGTGACTGTTTTCCCATTTGAAAGATGAAGAAACTGAGGCTTAGAGAGATTATGTTTCTTGCCCCGTGCTTCATAGGCAGTACCTGAGCCCCAGCTGGGTTAGCACCTTCCCCGTAGCCTCTGCACTGCTGCAGCATCTCATAACCCGCATGAGCTGGGATGTGGTGGATGAAATGTGTACACAAAACTATGGCCCTTCCTCAGGGGATTTGAGGCTGCCCTACTGGCCGGCTGAGTGGGTGCTGGGGGCTGAGGAGGGCACCCTGGGGCCTGCAGAGGGCCCTGGCACTTGGGGCACTATGACTCTAATGGTCCTTTGCTTCTCTGAGTCTTGGTTTTCTTATTGCAAAATAGGAATGAGGTCAATAGGGATTGACAAATACTAAAATAAACAATGCATAGGTAAAAATCCATTGCTCTTGGAGAGCAGAGAAAACCTGCTCTCCCCAACCCCAGCTGCACCGCCTTTGTCTCCTGCCCCACCTGGTGAATGCCTGGCACTCACTGCTCAGGAGATGCCTGCTAAATGTAGCCCCTGTTGTTGCCTAGGGATACTGTTCTGAAGGAATGCAGAAGGAAAGGATGGGCTTGGTTGGGAAAGGGAATTCATAGATGCTGATGATGGGAGGAGAGAGGAGGGGAAGGGAGGGAGGAGAGGGTTGAGGGGAGGGAAGG
>NDGN011359959.1:0-10279 GCA_002564285.1 Tympanoctomys barrerae | reverse complement strand
TATGTAAATGGACAAATCTGCCGAAATGAAACCCATCAGTCTCTGTAACCAATATGCCCTGGCAAAAAGTGTGTGTGGGGGAATAAAAACACATATAAGGAAAGAAGAACCCCTAAGGGGCACTCGCAGGAGCGTCCCTGCTGCCCATGAAGCTGCTTGTAAAGCTGGAGGGCGGGTGGTTTGCTGGGCAGCATGAGGCAGCCAGGGAGAGACTAGAAGGCGAGCCTGTGTCACCATGACGCCCTGGTCCTATGGACACGCCCACTGTGTAAGTCCGGCTGTGGTGGGAAACAGGAGACACCTGGATCGAGCAATTGTGGAGGAGCTGATAAGCTCTCTGCAGAGGTGGAGGCAAGAGGCTGGCAGGCGGCAGAGGGGAGTGCCCAGGAGCCCAGCGTGAGCTCTGCGCCACCTGTAGGTGTGGGGGTGTCCAGGGTGGGGCTCCCCTCTGCGGACCCTCCTGGGTCTGAGGCGGGGCTGGAGAGAGCCGCTCTGCGCACAAGCGCTTATGCACACGTCTTGGTCGCCTTCTCTCTCGACGCAGTGCTCGACGCAGTGCTCAACAGCAACCGAGCCCAGGAGGAGAGGCCTGTCATGGCTCCTGGTTTAGAAGCGGCAGTCCGTGCAGCGCAGGCAGCACGCATGAGGGCCGGGCAGAGGAGAGCTGCTCACCTCAGGGTGTGCAGGAAGCAGGGAGCGGAAAGGAGCGGTGCGAAATGCACCCCCTCACTGCCGCAGTGACTGCCTCCTCTGGCTGGGCTGTACCTCCTCACGGCTGCCAGCTGTAGGAGCCTTGCAGTTCAGTGACAGCCAGAGCCCCGCCCGGAGCAATAAAGCTCTTTAGGGACATCTAGGGATAAACCATAACACAAGGCAATTATGTGAAACTTGGCAAGGACAGAGCCCGTGGGGTTGGAGCTGCAGCCTGCTCCTTGCCGCTCTTTCTAGCCAGCTCCGTAGCAGCTCCACTCCAGGGTAGGGGGGGGTCATCTTCCAGACCAGGATGAGGGCATCTTTGGTGGGGGAGGGTACAGGCCTGCCCCATTCTCTCCAGCTCTGGCAGGGTGCCAGAGTTGTGGCCCAGACCTTCAGTCCAGGGGCAGGGAGCTTGGCTCTGAGCACGTGAGATCCAGGTGTCCTCTGCAGCAACAGAGTCTGTATGAAAACAAATTGGGGGGGGCGGGAGGGAGGGTGCGGGGAAGTCAGTGTCCAGAGCTGCTGAAGTACGCTGCCGAGAAATTGCTCTCAACCCAGCCATCCAGCTTAGGCCAACAGAGAAGGAGAGCCAGAAGATGGATGGGAGCAATGAGGATGAGCTGCAGCGGAAGAGAGGAAGAGATGAAAGTGATAGAGACAAGCAAAACTGAGGCGTAGGCTGGGCATGGTGGCGCCCCAGAGCCTGGGGGGCTGAAAATAGGAGGATCACTCTGAGTCTGAGCTGTGGAGTGAGACTGTAGTGAGACCCTGTAGACCTGGTACTAAATACATTAAAAAAAAATAAAAATAAATAAATAAAGTAAAAATAATCCCATGCATGTTTTATCAGGTCATAGTGCAAGGAAAGTAGAAATTTATAGCAAGAGAAGCCACAGAAATTATACAAACACATGGAAGTCACACCACAATCATGAATAAGCAACAGGTTGCAAAAGAAACCCAATACTTTCTACAATCAAATGATAATGCAAATACAATAAAATGGAACCTATGGGCCACAATAAGAGTAGTTCTAAAATGGAAAATCATAATTGGGAATGGCCACATCAGAAAAAGAAAGAGCTGAAACAGTAGCATAGTAAACAGGAAACAAGCTGACAGTGTTTCTTTGAGAAGGTGAAAGGCCTCGCTGGGCAGGCTGAGTGTTGGGGCGAGGTGGCCGGCCTGCGGAGTGGCGAGGGCCGGAGTGATGGGAGAGGTCGGCCGGTCCGTGCCTGGCGGCCTTCCCCGCTGCCCTGCCGGCCCTCCTCCTCTGCCGGCGTTGGCTCGCACGCCCCTGCTCGCTTCGTGCCTGCGTCCACCTGGGACCTGGTGACCTCAGAGCTGACCCTCAGAGCCCCATGTGCACACACTCGGCAGCGAGCTGTGCGTCCCCTGTGATTTCTTGGTCGGAGCGTCCCTGGGGAAGCTTACGTTAGCAGCACCTCTGGCGACTGTGAGGCTCCTCCTGAGTGACTTCCCCGCAATCCCCAGGCCGCTTGCCTTGCCTGTACTACGTGAATGATAAATCTGGTCAAAGGGGTGAGTTTTTCTTCTCTGGAAATGAGCTGGGGTTTGGAGGTGCTCCGTGGAAAGTCAACACGCAGTGAGACAAGAAACGTAAGACTTCTGGGGACAAAGACACAGCTCTCGGTGTGGTAAGCAGAAGCAGTCCTGCATTCCCCGTGCAACACAGCACAGCCTTCGAGCGTCTGGGATTGGAGCCCTGCGCTGACCCCTGACCGCGGGCAGGGTGCGGCCCCGCGCGGCCCCGCTTGTGCCCCTGCAGAGCCAGGTCACGACCGCTGTGCCCCGAAGGCTGTTGCGCGCAGCGAATGAGATTAGTTGAGTCTGGTGCACGCACAAGTGGGTATCAGGGCTCCGGAAGCCGCTCGGCGGAGCCTGGGGGGACGGCCCGTGGCCTTCGTGCTACTGGGTATTAAGAAATGCCTTTTCAACCTTTGACAGTGGCAGGTGAGTCTTACACTTAGCTTTTTGTGGAAGGTATTCACAGCTTTCTGTCCCTCAAAGGGGAGCGAACAGCCAAGCCAGACAGTACCACCGCGGACCTCGGTGCTATCAGGAAGGCCCAGCAGGGGGCGCTGCGTCACCACATAGGGGCGCTGCCCGCGCGGGGCTGCAGGCCTGGACTCGCGTGGGGCAGCTGAACTTTTCATTCTCTTATTTTTCAGCTCAGAGCAGTCAGGTTTCCCCCGTAGGCCCCGCTGAGCCCGTCCCAGCTGAGCGGCCAGAGCGGGGATCCTGTGTGCGGGTCAGCCCCGGCTGGGCAGGCTCTGGGAGAGGAGTGGAGGGCCGGGTCGCTTGTAAGTGACACGCGGGCTGGGAAGGGGACGCCGCGTGGAGCAGCGATCATCCCCTGGCCCGCGACCGGCCCCAAGAGACGGAGGCCCTTAGCCACACACAGCTCTCGCTGAGCTTCCCAGCGTCCGGGGAAGCCGATGGGCCTAGGAGAGAGGCCAGGAGGGCCCAGCTCAGCTGCGGGGCGCCAGGGTTCGGGGTCCTGGAGCAGTGGGTCTCGGGCGCGGAGGAGACTGCACTGCGTTTGATGAAACGTTTACTCAACTTCCGCCCCAGCATCATCTCCAGCAATCCTGCAATCAGCGGATGAAGAAGCAAGGCTCCCAGAGGTTCGATGGCAAGCTCAGAGCCACACAGCTGGAGACACGGATTTGCACTTGGAGCCGTCCTGCCCCAAGGCCTGTGTGAGTGGCAGCGTTGTGCAGAGACAGGGTAGGGGGTCCCAACACCAGCGAATGCACTCACTCCTGCGAGGCCCAGAACCTTGACAACAGACAGCAGAGGCAGCCTGGGCGGGCTTTCTGCCCAGCTCATGGGTGGCTTGTGAGGCCTCTGGGCAAGTCCTCAGTTTTGGGTGACTCCTGATCCCTAGCTGGTTGTGCACACTGGAGCCTGCTGCCTTGCCCTGCTCCACCCTTCCCTCCCCCAGGGCAGCTCCGCTGTCTCCTTAGGCATCATCTACTGTGTCCTGGGCCCTGTACTGAGTTTGGAGTACAGCAGGGAGTAGATCTGGCCTGGCCCCCAAATAATCCTGGTTCCCACTGGGGAGTCCTCTGGGTGTCCTGGAATTGACTGTACACTGTAGTGACAGTGAAATGACAAAGGACCCCCCAAAGAAGCAGATGACAGGGGACACGTGTGACCCCACATTATGCCTCTGGAGTCCTGAGAATCTGTCTCCAGTCTCTCATGAGGCTGTAGTTCCCTCCCCCAAGGGGCTCTGGGGCCTTGGGGCTGGCAGGGGCTGCTCCTTGCAGGGGGTGCTGGCCTCCCTTGGGTCTCCCCAGTGATCCTGGCACAGAGCTGTTCATGGAATGTCACTACAGGAGCGAGCACACAGAGGCCAGGTGGGGGCTTTCTGTCCTAGACAGCGGAGGGGACACTTGTAGTCCTAGCATCCTGGGTAGCTGAGGCAGGACGACTGTGAGTTTGAGTGTAGCTTGAGGGACTTGGTAATTTACCATAACCCTGCCTTAGAACAAAAAAGTTCAAAGGGCGGGGATGTAGTTCAGGGTAGAGGTCCTGGGCTCAATCCGCAGGACCTCTTCCAGCAAAGAAAGATTCACACCGTCTTCAAGTGGAGCCTGCTGCCCTTGTCCACGGGTCCCCTACAGTCTCCTTCCGTCATGGTGTCATCAGCTCAAGGTCAGCATCCTACCTCCAGAGTCAGCTCCAGGTCTGCTGAGAGCAGGTCCTCTCAGCCTGCAGACCTGTAACTCCAAAGTGACAGGGCCCCTGTCCTGCCTCAGTAGCTGGTCAGAGGACATGGGATCGTCCCGATGGCCGGCACAAGAGCCACCAGTTCCACAGCAATCGGATGTTCAGTGGGCCGCGTACTAGAGGTTCCTGAGAGGTCTCAGCCTGAGGGAGAGCTCCAGCTCCCAGGGCAGCTCTGTCTTATGGGCTGGCGGAGGTCCCAGAGTCACCCCAGCATTCACAGAAGGCAGAGTGTGTTTGCAACCAAATTGTTTCCTTTGAGGGTGTAATAGTTGACACATTGTGTCAGCCTGAGAAGTTCAGAAGTTTAAGTGACTCAGGGGGACCCCAGGATGCTCACGTTGTAAACACGGGCATCCCTTGGAGGAGGAGCGCTGGGTAGTGTGAGTGCTGCGCCTGCCCTGGGGGCTGCTCCCAGTACGAGGGAGGGAAAGAAGCCCCCTCTTTGCTCTTGCTGCTTTTGCTGTCTGCTGCTGCCGCGGACTGTTGCTCCTCGGCCATGTGCCACCCTGCCTTGGTGCCAGCCGAGAATGGGCTGAAACCTACACAAGCTGTGAGACGAACCTTTCTCTCTTTAACTTAGGCATCAGGTATTTTGTCTCAGCAATGAGAGAAAAGTAACTGAGACAGCCGGTTTACACCAGTGCAGCGCGTGGGCCTACCTGCCCCCGGCATTTTGCATTCACTCTGCACATTTCTGTCAAGCTGCCTGATCTCTGCCCGGGTGGCCAGGGAGGGCCACAGGATGGAGTCCAGCTGTCCTGGTAGTGGAGTCCCTGTCCAGCTGGGTGACTGGCACCTGGATGTCACTGTAATGCTGTTTGAACCTCATGTGCACCTTTCAGTGTTTTGTAAGAAGCATTTTGAAAGCACAAGTCTTTAAAAAAAAAAATTCTGGCATCACGTGGCTATGAGACGGGTCAGTGCTACAGAACAGAAATTCCAGGAATAACCCGAGTCCGTCTGCACACGTCATATGTAAAAAAGGTTGCATTTCAAGTGCTGGCAAAGCGAGAGGCTTTGTAACACACACCACGGAGGCAGATAAGCACACCTCAGCCACAGGGGCAGACTTCATTTGAACTGGAAAGATAAACGTAAGAATGAAGTCATCCAGGAACTAAAGGCAGCATGAGTAAATTGGTCTAGGGAGCTTCTTGTTAGGACTCAAAAGTTCACAGGTCATGAAAGAAAATATAAACAACATTAGAGAAAGAGGAGGGAAACTTATGCACCACAAGATTTCTTTTAAAAAATCTGGTAGAAAATAGTTGGAATCTAGATCAAAGATGCAGGGCTAGCTTCATTAGCCTGGAGAATTCTTCAAGATTGAGGAAGGACGGTGGAGAGGGCTGTGATGGCAGCGGAGCGGCTTACGGCCCCTCAGAACTTCCCTGAAGAACAGGCAGAGGTGAAGAACCAGAAAGCCTTGGAAAACATGGACAATAAAGCAGGTCCCAGCCTCCGAAAGTGTCAGATACAAGCAAGTGGGAAGGAACCAGTACTGCCAGAGAGAGAGAGAGAGAGAGAGAGAGAGAGAGAGAGAGAGAGAGCATTTATACCCGGAAAAGCAGAGCATCGGAGGAACCCTGAAAGGAGAGAGCCCCAAGACAGCCATCGGGTCTGTGCTGTGTATCTGTGTGAGGTGTTGTTGGCTCGGGTCGGGAAAATTGGAGCAAACGGCCATTGTCCCAGGGAAAGCAGAAGTCCCAGGACCACACTGACCTTGTTGGCTCTGAAGATCACCCACGGGGCTCTCTTCAGGATGAGGAGGAAGTACCAGGGTGAAACAAATGGTTTTCAGGAAAGGAGACTGCTGAGCAGCAGCAAGGAACGGCGTGAGGCAGGGACAGTGGCCGGGACACACTCGAAGCCAAGCTGCTACATTTTCAAGATTGCCTCCTAAGTTACCCAGCTGAGGGAGCAGATTCCTTCCATCTGACCAGAAAACTGCATTCTGCAAATGGACTTCAGAGAGATTGCGGGCAAATCCAAGTTCTACGTGGATACTTGAGGTGAACAGACCAAAACCCGTTAGAAAAGTGGGCAAAGACCAGAGTGGACCGACCGGGGTGCGCAGGTAGACGCGCAGCAAGCACAGCCATCTGTGTCTCCTGGAAATCAAGACTGTGACGCTGCACTGTCGCTTACAGAGACTCAAAAGCTTGAACACAGGTGGCGCGGCCACGGCTCTGGGGACCAGGTGCTCCGCTACCTTGCAGTGTCAAAGGGGCAGTTGACAGTTACAGTGACCCCGGTACATTTGCTGTTCTCCCAAGTCCAAGCCCACCTGGAACCTGGGGACGCAGCCTCATTTGGAACTAGAGTCCTTGCGGATATAATCAGTGAAGGGGAAGTCATCGGATCAGCCTGGGTTCTAAATCCAACATGGCTGCTGCCCTCTAAGAGAGAAGGGTAAGGCTCAGGGGGAGGGTCATGTGACAGTGAGAGCAGAGACCGGTGCGACGCACCCACAAGTCAAGCAGTGCGGAGTCCTAGCAGCACCCGAGGTGAGAAGAGGTAGGCTAGGATTCTCCCCCAGAGCCTCCAGCACAGGATGACCCGCTGACCACTCGGTTTTAGGGTTCTGGCCTCTGTGGTTGTGAGAGGCTAAACTTCTATCGCTGTCAGCCACCACACTTCCAGCACTTCCTTGTGCCATCCCTAGGCAACAAACACTTTTACCCTTTGGCCCCACAATTTCTTTTTAAAAGTAACATATAAATCTTATTTATTAGGATGCTATACATAAGGAAATCATCTAAATGTTACAACCTAGAGGATGTGACTGAGCCTTGGCACATTCTCTCAGTGGGGTGCTGCGTGACTCTAGAAAGGAAGCGGGGAGCAGCCCAATGCGCCAGAGCAGGTTGACAACGAAGATGGCACCATGGATGGGTCTGTCCAGTATTCACATACAGCTAACCGCGAGACTCTGGCTGGCCTTCCTCTTCTTTGCCCAGCAGAATGCAGAAGAAATGAATTATAGTTTTTAAGGGAGCCAGTCTTTAGGAGGACTGGAAATTCCTGCCTCCTCTCGGGGGTAACATCTGAAAGACTTGGGGCTACTTGGAATGTAGCCGGGGGTCTGGTGACGTCATGGTCAGGGACGTTGGAATTGTGTCTCTTTGGCAAGTCTAACCTTTAAGGATAGCAAAAAGGTCCTTGACTGGGTGTTCCAGGGGTGAAAGGCTGTGACCTCTAACCGCAAGGTGACTTCCTGACTGGAAGTTGTTTCTCAGAAGCCATCCAAGGGCAGAGATGGGCTGAGGAGAGGGTGTCTGGTTCCTCTGAGAACTGATGCTTTGGTTATAGGTTTTGAAAGTCATTATTTTGAGGGCACTGAGCCTTTTCAGGGCTGTCGTGATGTGCCCCTCTTCTGGCATGCCACGTGTGCACTGCGAAGATGGTTCTGTGCCCGCACAGCTGGGACCTGGGGCTCATGCTGCTCCACCTGCTGAGGGTCTACCTGGTGTCCCGCCCACTCCTCAGCCCAGGACGCTCAGGCACTGGGGGGGGGGTCTCCTTCCTGAAGGCACTGGGAGCATTCCACAGGATCTGAAGTCTTTGAAGAGCGCAATCACAGGTGACGTCGCACCAGTGGGGGGGAGTGCCCACCGGCACTGCCCCATTTATCACGTATCAAGAGAAGAGAGCTGGGTTTATATTTTACAAACCAAGTAACTTCCTTCTAGAGCTCCGTGTGTCCCCAGAAGGGCTCACGACCTGTGACTTTCCTGACATTCACGCGCAGACCCACTGTGCGTCAGCTAAGATGACTGGGACGCAATATTTTTACATTCCTAATGGAGTGGACAAGCCAGAGTAGAGCTTCTCAATGCCAGGACAACTGATAAGAGAGCTCCAGTGAAGTGGATGAGCTTTGACTGGCATTAGTTATGGAGCTGGGAAAAAGCCAAGCTAGTCCCAGAAAGCAGGTGGGCTAAAGTAGCACTGTGTGTACAGCGAGGAGAGTGACACGATGTTGCCAACTGTCTAAATAACCACCTCGATGGAGAGTTTAAATGTCAGGGCCCCTGTCCTGCAGTGCTGCTGTAATGTATTTGGTTGGCCCCGGGAGGTGACCTCTAATTTTTGACCTTCCCCACGGGATAGGAGTAGTTTTGCGAAGCATTGCGCAGTGCTGGGGCCGCACCTGAGTGTACGCTGATGAGGTGACTCCTGCAGCCCCGAGGACTCCAGAGGGGACCAACCAAGTGGAGGAACTGACACGGAACTAGAGAGGTGGGCTTTGGGCGCAGGACCCCAGGCTGACCTCCGTTAGGGGAGATGAGAGGCTGCACTCCAGGGCCAACCCCGGGGCAGTGGCCCTGCCACTCGTGAGTGAAAGAATCCTGGGGGCTGCTCTCTTGAGTCCTGGATGCCCCTCTGTGCATTGCTAAGGCTGAGCCTGCTGTGGCACTCTGGATCTGTAGCCATCTGGACCGCACTGAAGATGATCCCGGGGACTTTGGAAGTGGCAGAAGTCGTGGGTCCGTGGGGCAGACCGGAGAGGTTCTGAGACTCGCCCAGTGTCACACAGCTTAGATGGGTAGAGGTCTGTATTTTTGATAACTTTTTAAAATATTTTTTTCCAGGGGCTGGGGAGATAGCTCAGCAGTCTGAGGACCTGCCTGGCAAGGGCAAGCACTCGGGTTTAATCCCTGGTACCACATGCGTGCTGCCATGCCAGCCCCTGAAACAGGGCGTGGTGCCGCATGCCTGAATCGCAGCACTGGGGAGGCTGAGACAGGAGGACCACAGCGCATAGCAAGATCCGGTACCAATAAATAAATAAATGATTAACAAGTTTAAATTAAAGTATTTTTTCCTTATGGTAAAATATAAACTGTATAGATTTGCCATCTCAAATAGCACAGCTCAGAGGCATTGCATACCCTCACTGAGTCGTGAAGCCATTGCTGATGGCTCCAAACATTCACCTCATTCCAAACAGAAACTCCAAAGCCAGCGGGCAGTGCTCCCTGCACCCATCTCGGCCCTGCGGAGCAGGAGGGAGCCGAGAGGGTGGGCTCCAGGGCGAGCTCTGCGGGCTGCAGGCCAGCTCTGTGGTGGGAGCAGCCCAAGGCGAGGCCGAGGGGGACGGGCTTGCTGGAGCTTCCTCCCCAGTGTTTCCACGAGAACCTCTATGTCAGGAGCCCAAAGAGGCGCTTGGGAGGGAAGGGGGGGTGCTTTCCCCAGATATATGGCATCCCCACACTTGCTTATTGGTGTGAGGACGTGATCCGTCACATGCTGGGAGTCCACCTCACCTGCTTCCACCCAGAAGGAGTGCATGGTAAGGACACGGAGAGGTCCACAGCCAGACGCTGTCTCCGTCGCTCTTCTCTCGTTGCTGGGAAAAATACCTGATACTCAAAATGAGGGAAGGAAAGGTTTATTTAGCTCACAGTTACTGGGGGCTTCAAGATGCTGCCCCTACTCTACAGAGTCTAGAAGAGAGGCTGGGGCGCTGCAGTGCCCAGGATGACCCCCCCACACCTCCAAGGGAGTCCGCAGGCCTGGGGAGGGGGGCAGCATCTCGAAACCTCCAGTAACTGTGAGCTAAATAAACCTTTCCTTCCCTCATTTTGAGTGTCGGGTATTTGTCCCAGCAGTGAGAGAAAAGCAACTAAGACAGAATTTGGTGCCAGAGGAGTGGGGCCATTGCTGTGGCTAAACCTGACCATGTGCACTACCAGCTTCTGGGGATGGCTTATGGGAAGAGATAGGAGACGTTTGGAGAGTTGCCTACTTGTGAAGAGCTGGAACAGCTTCAGCTGCTCTGTAGGGGAGATTCTGGTCAGAGCTCAGAGCAGAAGACTGA
>NDGN011359939.1:0-12444 GCA_002564285.1 Tympanoctomys barrerae | reverse complement strand
GGCCCAGGATATGTCCTGTGTCCTCACTGTGGCTATTCTACTGTGTCACGATGTAGTCATTGTCCTCAAGTACTCCTGACGGCTCTCTGGAGGCAAACTGTTACATGAACATCCAATCATGTCACCCTCTAATTTTGTAAAACAGGGGAGCCAAGACCAACACCCTAGCAGAGGGGAGACATGAGCACAGGGACTCGGCGCGCTCCAGGACAGACCATGAGCGCTTTCTCCTGTGGGACCTGGGTCGTGCCAACACTTTGTGCCTCAGTTTCCTGTTCTGTAAGACATCATTTGAAAAGTGCATTTCCCCCACATTTGTCACGAGAAACGTGCTCAGGCTCTGTAAATTCCGACAAGCTCTACCGATCAGCACTGTTTCTAGTATGATTAAAATATTTCAAAATATTACCTGTAGTGAACATCAGGCTACTAAAACAGCCAGGTCACATTTCCTGGCAGGATGCTTAGAACATGCACATTGGCCACATTGTCAGAGTCAAGGGGTGAGAACTGAGGGGCTGAAGGCAGGGACGCGTGGGTCTCCAGCCTAGGGCACAGGTGCTGTTAGGCGTCAGGGAGCTTCCCTGGAGTCAGTCGTTCTTCTTCACTGTGGACATCATGACACAGGCATGGTTCTAAAGGATCACTGAAGCTTTTTGGAGGTACAGGGTGATCTGAATAGTCAATCGCTTCACGCCCTAATTTTTAAAATTAATTATTTGGTATAACGTCTCAATGTGCAGCTTGGACTGGTAATGACTCTCCTGTCTCAGCCTTCCCAGTGCTGGGATTACAGGCGTGCACCACCAAAACCACTTCCTGGGCCCAGACGGCAAGTGGTACCAGGGATTAAACCCAGGTCCTTGCACTTGCCAGGCAGATGCTTAGACCACCAAGTTATCTCCCCAGCCCTAACCCCCTAAATTATTTATTTTTTCACCCCCTAATTAAAAAAAATGGGAAAGCCAAGACAAACATGCCGATGAGCAAAGCAGATGCAGTTAAAAAGGTAATCTCTGACATTCGGGCCCTAGAAAGTCCAAAGTCCCAGGAAAAGGGAGAGGCAGGAGCAGCGGTTGAGGGAACAAAGTGCGGGGGGCGGGGGAATTCCTGAGTGTGTTCAGGCACTGCTTTCTGTGTTTCTACAACATGCACAGGGCAAAATGGTCCTGCAGGCACCAGAACAGCACTGGTGGAGCAAGACGCTGCGTCCAATTGGTCAGCTGTCCCCCTCGACCCAGCCAGCCGTGTCACCGGGCTGGTGTAGTCTCAATATCCAGGCAGCGTGCTTAGGAGCCTGCTCTCCCAGGTGCTGCACAGGTAGCCAGACCCCGCCCGGGTGCAGTGCCAGGTGACAAACTCATGTGACTCACCGTGCCTTCCGGAAAGAGCCCTGGAAGAAGAGAGACAGAGAGTGACGTAGCTGTCCTGCGAGAGCACCCTCCGTCAGGCTAGCAGCCTGCTCCTCCCTCCTCCCTCCCTGCCACCAGCCCATCCTTGGCCAAGGGGCTTAAAAAGCCTCCTCTGCTTGGCATTTTAGCCTGCGCTGTCTCTAAATATTGAGACCTCACTACACGGCCACCTCTTTCTCTTGTCACACAGATACACTGAGATGAACACAAAGTCTGGCATGATGAAACTTCACAGATTATTACTTTTCATATAACATAAACACATTCTTGCTTGCAGTTAAGAAAGAATACTGGACATGGGCTGAGGGGTCCAAACCAAAGAATTAGGGTTCTTTGGAGCAGAGATTAAGCACCCCAACCTGCGTGGAGCTTCCCTGCCGAGGTTGCTGTTAGCACCTGCCTGGGGAGGTCAGCTTTGTGACTCTGTCTATCCTGTCCCCAAGCTGCAGCTGCCATTGATACCAGACAGGTTTCTTTCAAGGAGGGAGGAATGGAACCACACTTGTACCAGAGAAGGGGTAAAATCTATGAACATACACATAGAAGCTTTTGCATAAGTAGCTTAGTTTTAAATCCCACTGGCTCTTTTAATTATTTTTTTGTCTGTCTGACCTGCACCTGGACAAACTACTGAATCCTCCCAGGCTCAAGGTCTCATTTTATCCCCACCGTGAAGATGATAGTGGTCCTTACCTCAGTTGGACATTATGAGTCCTAAAGACCCAGAAAACTTTCAGCATTACAGAGTCACAATGTTTTTTGTTTCTCAGTATCTTGTTGGTTCTTATCATTCTGACAGTTTTGGTCTAGCCCTCTGGTCACCAATCACATAATAAAGAGCACATAGAGCTCTGGGAAGAATCATGACCTTGGAGTTAGCTGGTAGATAGACCAAACCCTGGGCGATGGGGCTTTGAGGGTATATATAATCATTCCTTCACAGGTTTAAAATGAGTATCAGTAGATACAAAAGCACTTGAAACTCAGGCTGCCCACTCATTTTATGTCCTTGCAGTAGAGGTGGCGGAGAGGAGCAACACAGAAAGTAGGATGTGTGCCCAAGAGATGGCTCTGGATTGGGAAGCCTTGTATGCCTTGGTTCAGGAGATTATCCCAGCCATGCTCTTCTTTGGTCTGCCTTCCTCTTGTCTTAAAGGTCAAAGACTGGGCTCTAACACACATGGCATGAGGTGGGGAGGGAAGGGTCAGGACGCTGAGGAATTCTGTTGTTTTGTCCCATCCCAGCAAGCCTGATTCAGGGCAGCTTTGCTCCCTCCAGACAAGGCCAAGATTCTGTGTGCCCTGTAGAACATGTGACCCTCCAGTCACCAAGACAGGGCCTCTGAACAGGTTGTTTGATGGGGTCTCCATAGCTATAAACTGGGGGTCTTGGGAAGGACCACACACATGGCTGCCCCCTATGCCTGGCCTGAAATACCCAACTCCAAGTGTCTTCATAAGACACAACCACGGTCTAGACAGAGTCCTAGACTTTTGTCAGCCATGGCTGGAGGTGGAAGGGAGCTTGCCAATGAAGGCAAGGCTAGGAGTGGGGCAGCTACGATGGGAAAAGCAGGATAACCATAAAAGACAGGGACAGGAGAAGAGATCTGACACTACAATGGATCCTCACCTTTCTCTGGGTTAGGAAATGCTCTCCACTCAAAAGATCAGGCACGGAGGCTGAGGGGCCCAGGGACTCGAGGCAGGCCAGCTTTTCCCACTGTGTTGGCTCTTACTCAAGAGCAACACAGAAGAAAGCTGGGTCGACTAGGAAGACTACAGAGGAACCTGGCCTGGTTTTGTGGGGGGCCTGCCCAACAATCTCAGGGCCACACACCCACCTGCTCTTTCTGCTGAGGAACAAAACTCTGGCTCTCCACAGCAAGCCTTTTATATGTCCTGATCCTATAATTTCTACAGGTAGTGGGGAATAGAAAGCACCTTAAACCAACAAAACCCGAAAGATAGCTCTTAGGTAGAGGGGGACTTTCTGGGCCATAGCACGTGACCAAATGAATCAGACTCAGAAAAGGAAGAAAACGTCCTTTTGAAGGTTAACAATTTAAATTCCAGCCCATGTTTATGGCATGATGATTTCATGCTGGTTGGCTTTTTTGGGCATGCTTTTTTCCTGGAGTGCCACAAAATTAGAATTTTCAATCATGGTTAATTCCCCTCTCCCCACTTCCCCACCCAAGTTTGTACCTTAAGCATTGAGAGGCATGTTTTGAATGCATGGAAAAGGCTAAACTCTAATCATTGGCTGCAGTCTAATCCCTCCTGCAATCCCAATAAATGAAAACTAAATATCAGCAAATGGATGAATTTCAGAGAAACATCTGTGTTCCATTACGGCCTCGCTGGCAACAATAGTGTTGACATACTCTGTGTTACCAGTTATTTCCTCTTGGATTTGCCGAGACTGGAGGATTCCTTCTCGTTTCTGAAGTGGGGGTGGGGAGAGGGGTTGGGAAGAGAAGAGAAAAAAAATGTTTTATAAAAATGCAGAAAAAGTGATTAGCATTCCTGACCTTGAGAAAGTGACCTGTGTGTGGTTAAGAAGTGTACTCAACGATGAGATAACGCGAGAAGGCAGAAGAAGCCCCGAGTTTTGGGGGCCTGGGTTGTACCATTAGGACTTCAGGACAGTTAGTGTTTAGGCCAAAGAAGTAGGCTGTTTCTTGGCCGGTGAGTCTCTCCTTGCTTTATTGGAAGACACTGTGTTGGCAGCAATTGCTGGCCTCCTGGAGCAACCCACAGTCAACCAAATGGAAATGAAGGCCAGGGTGTGTCTGCCCTCCAGCTGGGGCTGCAGAGGGAGGCTGGGAAACACTTTTAACTGGGGGGGTGGATGGAGGAACTGAGGCCAACTTGGAGAGCTCAGACAAAGGCAGAAGGATTTCTTTTTCTTTTTTTCTTTGGTTTTCAACCGATAAATCCAGGAGCTTTTGTGTAAGTACAATCCTCACTGTGGTACCTGCCCAGCCAGCTCGCCCTCCTTCACCTGCCCACCCGGCTCCCCTCCACCCATGCTTCTTCTTTATCTCATTAAGCAGCACCTTGTAAGTACAGGGCCTTGTGCTGAGCTGGAACAAATACTGGGGTGCATAGGCTACAGTTTCAGGTCCCGAGGATCTCAGAGTAAAACAGCAGAGATGAAGTCAGCCTGGGAGAATGGCTTCCTCTAAATACTCCTGGTAGTGCCTGATGGCCTGCTTTATGGTTAGTAGGCCCCTCTCTCTCACTCTTAAAAGTGCTTGTGGGTAATAAGTGAGGTGGTCACTCTCTGAAAGAGGATATGCTGGGCCCAGGACAGGGGTGTACTGGGCAGGGGGTGGAGGGAGACCTTCCAAAGGGATGGGGTGCTGGAAAGGGGACTTGGAAGGAAGCTAAGGAGTGACCCTGGCCAAAAGATAGGGCCAGCCTAGCACAAATGGGTGTATGAGGCGATCTGGAGGGAAAGTGGCTCAATGGGCATCCCTGAGGGCCGGCTGGGAGGGCCGTGCCCTCTTCATGTGGGCACGGGGGTCAACAAAGGAGCATCAGGGTCTGAAGGCCTTCCTGATGGGTGCCAACAAGGAGGTCCACTCTACCAGGTCCCCACAGAGCCAGCCCCAGAGCCTTACAGGACAGGCGGACTTGGCAGCCCAGGGGACACGGGGGTGAACTCATCTTCCCAAGGCCGAGATGAGTGTGAAGAAGGGGCCTCGGAGAGTGGCTCAGCTGAAACACTGAAAGCTGGAGGAGCCTTCCCAAGCCTCCTGCCTAAACGTCCAGCAGAAGCTCCTCACATCCCTGAGAGCCAGAGACATGCGCATTCTCTCCCACAGCACTTTGAGGGCACCTGCTGCTAGGCTCCAGGCAACAGAAGCAGATATGCAAAATGGAGCCGGCACATACCCAACGCCCCTCTACTGCACTCTAACGCTCAAGGGATACCCTGGGTCATCATGTACCCGCTCCTGGGATGCCTCTCCTGTTAGTCAGATCTCATACAATGCTTCTTGGGTCCTGTTAATGCTGGATTTCCAGTGGGGCTCTTCTACCTCATCCTCAAGTGCCCAGCAAGACCCTGACATTGCTGAGTTCTGAGATCAGACCAGCCTGCCCCAGCCCTACACCCTGGCCACTCCATTCAAGTATACAAACAGGTACAGAGGGAAAGGCAGTGCGGGGTGAGGCCAAGACTACTGGGAAGAGATGAGGGATGCATTGCCAAGGCAAAAGAGGAGCCAGGGAGAAGGACAGCTGAAGGGAACCAGGAGAAGACCAGTCAGGACTTGGTCCACACGTGGCATTCTCTACATGGGGCTGACGGAATCCCTGTCTTTTGAGGCCATTCACACACATAAAGCCTCATCTTCAAGCTTTTAGTGCAGAATTAAATCCTTGCATATGGAATGGAAGTGAAATTTGGTTCCAACAGCACTGCCCAGAGCATTCTGACTCCCCGGATTGTCGTTTGTGCCCCAGGAAATTCTTACTACAGCTCCCTCATGGCTTCTTGCTAGTGCTGGGTCCTGCTTCTATGCCTGTTCATCTGATAAAGCAAAATGCCCCATAATACCGAACACAGGAATGCCACTTTATGGAACGCACCCTTGTTCCCCACATCCTCATGCAAATAAAACTGCCCACAGAGGAACTGAAGCCAACAACAGCCTCCGGTGGCCTGAAATTGAGCTCAAAATCAGGCTTGGGAGGGGGCTTGCAGTGAGCACTGCCTCAGAATAGCCCCCCATCTCCCTGCTCAAATCTTCAACCCATTTGTAAATTCTTGTGTATAGAATTCTGAGAGGCATAGGTTAGGGGGACAATTAAACAGCTGTTTGCTCAAGGTAGTAAGAAAAAAAAACTAAGATGTTCAATAAATTAATGAACAAAGAATCAAAATGGGCCGTCAGAAAAGAGAAGCACTGAAAGGTTAGTTTGCAGAAAAACATTCCTCTCCGTGGGTAAAGAGGGATGTGCCTGAAATAAATGACAGTATGTTTACCCACAGAAACAACTGAAAACATTTTTCAACGTTAGTGACAAATAAAAGTATTCTTTCATGAGCTGCTCCAGGAATTTTTTTTTTTTTTTTAAAGACTACTTTTTAAGAGCAGTTCCCCATTCACAATAAATTGGAAGGACATGGAACAGTTTTCACCGAGGGACCTGCAGCGACACGTCACTGTCGCTCGAAGCCTGTGGTTATGTCGGAGATCACTCCCAGTGGTGCCCATTCCACAGCTTCGGACAGAGCCCTCTGCTACTGCAGTGTTTCACTGCCCTAAAGCCCCCAGTGCTGTACAATGCCTTCTTCCCGCCTTGATAGCTTTTAAAAAACTGAACTACGCGGATTCACGTATCATTGGCTGGTAAGGCTAACAGAACGGGGATGGCCCAGGTTACTGAGGAAGATGCGGGCCCCAGGATGCTGGGTTGGCTGCATTGCCACAGCAGCCAGAGAGGAGAGCACGGTGCCCGATACAGGTGAAGGGCTCGGTAAGCTCAGACAGTTGGGCTCCGCCAGCCAACGGCACTTCGATTCTGAGCTCTGCGGTTTCATGCTATCTGCTCACTGCCCCCTCTGCTGCCTACTTATCATCTGGGCCAAGGGGTCATCTTCCTCCTAGATTCACTCCATGCTTAGCAGAGTTCAATACCCACATGGTGAGGAAGAAATACTTCTTCACTAGGACACGTCTGGTCAATCAGTTGGGAGCACGTTGTGTCCTCCTACCAGTTAACATCTGATCTCTGAAAGCTCAGCTCCAAGAGCTTTTGGCCTGCAAAGCGGCCTGGCCAGATCAGGCAAAGTTTATGAGCCCTCAGGGCTTTCCCTCATGCAGGGAAGGCAGAGCTGCTCTCTTCCTCTATTCCAGAACCCTGGACAGCCCTGGAGAGCCAGGGAGCTGCTGCTCCAGAGAGAGCTCCCTTGTTGCCTGTTTATTTGGAAAAGCACAGAAACAAGCAAACAAAATGATGACCTTTCGCTAAATGGGCATAAAGCTGGAAAATAAAATTGCATTTGAGTATTTAATGGGGTCAGGAGCAGAGTGAAATAGTCACGGGGAGGGAGGGCACCCTCATTGTGGAAATTACACAGCCCTGTGAGAATGGAAATTCCATCCAACAATCTGGAAACGGGCACTTGAGCTCCAGCTGTGACCTGCCGGGTGGGTGGGTGGGCAGGCAGCAGCAGCCTCTCGGCCAGGCATGGTCAGTTGGGCGTCTCTCTGTTCTACAAATACATGTATGTGTGCACCCCCCCATACACACACATGCATGAATGCTCCCTTACATGCACATGTAGCTACCTCCCCTGATACCAGTGCATCATTTATTAATCCCCCAAATTATGACTTTCCATGGCTTACAGGGTGCCCTTCACACTCCTGTATACAAATGCATATGCACACGCACACACACACACACACACACAACCTTCTAGCCTCACTAGCCAACCATATGTCACCAACATACAACACATCCTCCACTATACAGTGCATGTTCTCCAACACAAGCATAAACACACGAGCTACAACCTCACACAAAGCTACACAATGTGCACACACACTTTTCATGCACTGCATGCTTGTCAAGGATCAAGCAGCTTTCCACAGAGGGCTGGCTCACAGGCTGCACGACACACAGCACACCCAAGCGCACTGAGCACTCACTCAGCTATTCTTCAGCCATCTAACCTAGTGTCCTAAGTGTCGCAGGAACTCAGGACCTGTAACACCTTAAAGGTGCCCCTGTGAGCAGTGGTACTGTCTTACCTGGACCACAACCACCTGGATGGAAACGTGGTCTGGGAGTCGGATGGGTGCCCGGAAATACTGAGACAAGGCAACCAGCAGATGCAGGATGGCCACGAGGCTCTTGGCATGAACAGCTGAAAGGGAAGAGGAGTGCAAAATGAGGGCACTTGCTGCTAGGTTCCAGGCAATGTAAGCAGATATGCAAAATGGAGCCGGCACATACCCAACGCCCCTCTGCTGCACTCTAACGCTCAAGGGATACCCTGAGTCATCATGTACCTGCTCCTGGGATGCCTCTCCTCTTAGATCTCATACAGTGCTTCTTGGGTCCTGTTAATGCTGGATTTCCAGTGGGGTTCTTCCACCTCAACCACAAGTGCCCAGCAAGACCCTGACATTGCTGAGTTCTGAGATCAGACCACCCTGCCCCAGCCCTACAGCCTGGCCACTCCATTCAAGTATCTATGAACACATCTGCTCTGCACCCTCTCCCTCCCCTCATGACTGGAGATCCTGGATTATCAACACTTCCCCTGCCCAACTGTTCACAAAGTAGACCCTCAAACTTGGACAGTAGTTCAGAAACATGGGGCCTCTCCCTTGCTTGGGGCTTTAAGGTCCCTGACATCCATCTAAAGGGCTTCTGTGCTCCCTTGAGTGCCTTAAGAGGGGATGTCCAAGATCCGCTGCCCTCCACCACTGCCAGCCCCTGTGCTGAATGTTACGCCATTTTTGTTAGGGAAGGCTGCGTCCTATTGGGTTGTGGTTTTCATGGTAGATGAGAAAAACACTGACTTAATGAGGTGCATATGGCGTCAGGAAGCCTGGAGATTGAATTCTGACTTCATAATTCTGCCATTTATTTATGAACTACCTGACTTTAGAACTCTTCCATTGATTCACTGGCTACTTGACTGTGGCCAGAGTGAGCTACTCGAGGGCATGACAATGTCTATAAGGATTCATAGATTTAAGAATTTCCAAAGGTAACTAAGGTAATAATAGTATAAACTAATCTGAAAGTACCTGGCACCGATGCTATTAAAATTGCCAGTGCTCTCCCTTTTTCACAAAAGGGACAATCTGCCTTCGTGGGTCTATGAGCATCATGGCTCTTTGTGGCCTGGGACGCCGAAGGGAAGAGGCCGGAACACCCCTTCTGAATACTTGGAACTTACAGCCCATTGTTAACAGGTATCATTTTTTTCCTTCCCTGGGATGTGTGGGTTAGTCTGCGTTAGCTGAATCTTTGAGAAATCACTAAGAAGGGGAATGATTCAGACATTCCTCTCGTATCCATTCGCGTTTCTTGTTATCATTGCTGCTTCAAAGGCGGATTTCTGGGGCTGGCAAGATAGCTCAGCAGTCCAAGCGCCTTCTTAGGCAATGCAGTGACTGCAGTTCAATCCTGGCACCAGCCCTGCCCCCTGGGGGGGCCTGAGCCGGCCACCAAAAAAAAAAAAAAAAGGCGGCTTTCTGTTGATGAGCAGCAGGAGCTCAATATTACCACCAAGCAGTAGATGACAGCTCTAGATGCCCTTCTAGAAGTTTCAATTCACGGCATTGTCAACCAAATAAGACCTATAGTGGCAGTCTCAAGAGAAACTTAGATAGTTCAGCAGACTAACGCGCCTGCTTAGGCAGAGGGCAGCATTGGGGGGTTGGATCCCTGGCATGCCATGCTGGCCCCGTCCCCAGGGCCCGCTGAGATGCCAATTGAGACTGGGAGTGGTGATGTGCGCCTGTAATCCCAGTGCTTGGGAGGCTGAAAACAGGAGGATCACTACCAGTCCGATCTGTGTAGTGAGACCCTGTAGACTCTGTAGATCCTGCACCAAATATATTTAAAAAAGGAAAAAAAGAAGAAGAACTTGACCGGGGATGCAGCCCCATGGTAGCGTGGGCACCTAGCTCTACCAGGCCCTGGATCTGACCCTGGGCACTGCATAAACCAAAGCAGCAGAAGGCTGGGACTGACCCACTGGCACAGCAGGGGCATTGAGGGACAGAGGCAAAGGCCAGTTTGTTCTTCTGGTCAGAACTGACATGCTGTCCCCAGGCCTGTTCTTGAGGCTATAAGCACATTGTACGTACACACAGATGGGCGCACATGGACAAAGACACTAATTAGTGTATTAAGACATTATCATTAAAAACACAAACCTGGAAGACACAAGATTAGTGCCAAAAGGGGGTTTAGTCAGTGGCTTTCAAACATTCTATTTTCAGTCAAGCTCATAGGTAGAACTCATGAAAAAAATACATGACAAGGAAGGTCCTCGAGTCCTAATTTCAGCGTGCCCACGGCTGCTTCGCTCCCCAGTGATGCCTGATTTTCTCCTTGCAAATCCCTGTTGGACCAAGCATGGTTTATTTTATGCTTGTTTTGAGCTCAAAGTTTTTGTGCTGAGCCAAAAAAAAAGTGCTCAGTACTTTTTTTTTTTTTTTTTAAGTTGCCCTAGCTGGGCTTAAACTTTCAATCCTCCTGCCTCTGCCTCTCAAAGTACTGGGATTACAGATGGACCACCACATCTGGCAAGCATGGTTTAATAATTACAGCTTTCCTTGGGGTTGGGGGGGTAGCTTAGTGGTCTAAGCTCCTGCCTGGCAAGCGCAAGGACCCCGGTTTGATCTCTGGTACTGTGTACTGTGCCAGCCACTGAAACTGGGTGTGGTGGCACACACTTGTAATCCCAGTGCTGGGGGGGCTGAGACAGGAGGATCACCATGGGTCCGAGCTGCATAGTGAAACCCCGTACCAAATAAATAAATAAATGATTAAAAAAATAAGTACTGCTTTCCAAAGCTATGGGACACCCACAGCATGGGAGGGTTATACACAATGAAGAATGTTTGTAAAAAATAAAAAGAAAAATGTTTGCTAGGCAAATGTTACAGATACTAACAATGTATTGTCAAAGGGAAACTGGGAACAAGATAAGAATACACATTTACGGAGATGTGTATGTAGAAATAACACACATATGTGTGCGGGTGTCTACATACGCATACGTGTACACACACAAATCAATACTTGTGGCCAGCGCTTGGGAAAACATTTTAAAAATGAGAATAGTTATGCTAGTCTGGAAAGATCATTTAAGCGTGTTATCCTATTTCAAAATTTTCTGTAAGATTATGTACGCCAGTTTTTCAAATAAAAATCACGTAAGTGTCCCACGTTCCAGCACCATCATCACTGCTGCCTCTCCCTGGAGCCCAGAGACCCCCCAGTGCCGGTCAGGGGGCGAGGCCAGTGGAAGAGCAGGGCCCGGCTTCCTGTACACACTGGGGAGAACAGCTGCTGTGCTAAGAGTGTCACTCCGGAGCTGGAAAACAGCTGAGTTAGAACTAGTCATCTAGGGCCGGCGAGATAGCTCAGTGGTCTAAAGTGCCTGCTTAGGCACACGCAGGAACTGAGGTTCGATCCCTGGTACCCCATGCCATGCCAGCCCTGCTCCCAGGGCAGGTTGAGCTGGCCACACACACAAAAAAAAGAATAAAAAGAAATAATCACCTAAACATGTCCTGCAGTAGAAATGTATATTTTTGCAATATTCCAGAAGCAATTTAATGTTATGCATTGACCTTAAAAATGTACATACGTTTTGGTCCTAAAAGACAACTCTTAGGTATTCATCCTAAAAGAATATGGCTATCAGTAGAGAGAACTCATCAGGCTGGACTGATATTAAGCAAAAAAGATCTAAATATCTTATCATTAGTTACACAAATTATAAGCCATCTGACAATGTCATATATTAACATGACATAAACTGGATATAGTGGTGCACACTTGTAATCCCATCACTCTTAGAGGCTCAGGCAGGCGTGTTACAAGTTTGAGCAAAGCCTTAGCAACTCAATGACTTAGCAAGACCTTGTCTCAAAATAAGAATAAGAAGGGGGGCTGGGGAGATGGCTCAGTAGAATAAACACTTCCCTGGCAAGTGTAAAGGTCTGCGTTCAATTTCTGGTTCTGAAAAAAGAAAAAAAAAAAGAAGGGCTGGAGCAAAGGTACTATTTTCAATCTCCAGTACTGAGCATAAGAGGTGACCTATAAAATATTTAATGATTTATGAAGGCACGTTTTCCAAAGAACATATATAAGTTGATTCTATTTTTGTAAAATTGTGTGTGTGTGTATGTATGTGTGTGTGTATGTGTTTGTGTGTATTCCCCCTTATCTGAGGTTTTCCTTTCTGTGGTTTCAATTTCCCAAGATCAGCTCTTGTCCAAAAGTATTAGTTGGAAAATTCCAGGAATAACAATGTGTA
>NDGN011359896.1:13710-41853 GCA_002564285.1 Tympanoctomys barrerae | reverse complement strand
AGAAGTCCCCACCCTATGACTGCATGAAGCTTTGGGGGGACAACTAGACACAAACCATAACAGCTGTAGAAGCTCTAGGGAGCTGTTGACTTGCTTGGAGGATGTTGTTGTGCTGGCTTTCCTGATGAACTTGGCTGTTCTCCTCAAAGGAGGAGCTCCAGACATTGTTATGGCTAAGAAGGGCTATGTTCATTTTGGGGGACTTCTGGTCCTCATCTTTATCGCTTCCTGCCTGAGCAGGGAAGCACGGTGCACTGCTCAGCCTCCTGGAGAAACTCATTGCATTGGCTTTCCTGATGGGAACTCATCTTTCCTCATCCCTGGAGGAGCTCATGACCTCACTATTGCTGAGGATGGCTGTGGTACTTTTCAGGGGAGCTCTGGTTGTTACCTTGAGCATTGCTTCAGGGCTCCAGTTCAGATCCCTCAGCCGGCTGGCACAGATCCTTCTTCCCATTGCCACAGACTTTCTAGCTTCCACCACTGACCTTTGGGCCTTCCCAGGGCAGATCCATAAAATAGGCCTGCATGAGAATTACTGTGGGCTCTAGGCCTTCAGTTGGACTTGTGGACATCATTGCCGTGTGTTCTAGGTCTTTGGCTAGTCTCATCCCGGACATTACCGTAGGATCCAGGTCCTTAGCAGGATTCTGTGGTCTTTGGTGTGTGGACAGATTTCCTGCACTCTGTATGTGATTCTGTTGGTGACTCATAAATAATCTTATAGAGTATGTGTGTCCTCTATTGCATTGTTCCCCTCACAAGGCCCCAAGCTACAACACTCGTCAATGGATTGATCCCTATGCACTCACAGCTGGAAGTATTCTTGGGAGGGGGTCTGGCTGGAAGAGGCAGGTCACTGGGGATACCACCTTGAGGAGTAGATCGCTGTCCCCAGATCCTCCCTTCTCTCTCAGCTTCGCAGCAGAGGCGGCTGACACTCTGGAGGGGTAGGAGAGGGCAACACTGTGGAAGAAGCCAACATTAAACAGTTCTGTCACTGCTGCCGCAGAACCGAGTCTCCCCCTCTCTATTCGAGAGCTGGTGGTCACACTTGTCATGCTAGGTCTACAAAAGCAGCATGGAGAATCATGGGCTCCCAGCCCCAAGCCCAACTGCCGTCAGCATAGAATGTCTGGGGGCTGCTCTGTGCTTCTCTACAGGTTGTCAAAGTGAAGCTCACCATTCCTGGTTAGGGACGTGCTCCCTTGCCTCTTAGTGACCTCAAGCTGGACCCCTCCTTGCAGTGTCACCCAAGCTCATGTCGCGATGCACAAACTGATCACGACACCAGTGGTCACCTGACAGCTGAGACCTTCTGATCCAGGCCTGGGACACCGACCACAAGACACAGGCAGGGAAACCTTTCCCAGCACAGATAAAGTGAAGGGTGGCTGGCTCTTCCAAATATTTCCCCTTCTGGCAAAGGGTAAAGCGATGTTAGTCTGCATCTAAGTCTGAGTCAGCCAGTAGCTTAAAAGAGCCATTTGCCCTCACTTTAATTCACTGAACTTCTACTGTAGGAACTGAAATAAAAAATGAGTGCAGAAGAGTTGTCCACTGATGACTCAGCCAACTCTGCAGTCTGGGATGCTTCCCTCTCTCCTCTCCCTTCCCCTGCCCCTCGCCCCCAGCCTCCCTGTGGCCTCCCAGGCGGCTCTACCGGTTGCTCAACCCCAGCCCCGGCCTACACTTCACTGCGAGGCGCTGGACTCAGAGGCTCCCCAGGAAGGAGGCTGCCAGCCATGGTTCACTTCATAGTGAGCCCAGGGGGCTGTTTCCTGCCAGGGTCGTGCACTGCCCCCCCCCCAGCCTCCCTGCGATCCCCCTGTTCTCCCAAGGCCCAGACACTCCTCCTTTCCCACCTCCTAGAAAGGTAGATCTGGGTCCCAGCAGAATGTCCCGGGGAGACAGTGCTCCAGGAGCAGAGTGGCTTCCCAGGGGAAGGGGATAGAGCTCACCTTTTGCCTTTGGAAGCTGTCCAGGTGACACAGTGGCCTAGTATGGGCTGGGGTACAAAAGGCATGAGGCAGGGACCCGAGAGGGCAGTGCACACAGTTCTGGCCTCAGACCCAGAGTGTTTTTGCTGGCCGCGTCCAGCCCTGCTTGGCAGGCAGTCTCTGGACAGGACTTTGTTTTTCAGTCTGGGCTTAATGTGCAAAGTTCTGTGGTCAGGAGAGAAAGGCTAGTGTCGGGCCAGATGGCAGGGCCTGAGGCTGGGGAGGGGCTGGGCCCCAGGGTCTTCCAGGGCCCTCCTGAGGTGAGGCCCAGTGGATCCACCAGCTGGGAACTGGACCTGGGTGACACGGGCAGCAGCTCTCTTGTTCTGGCGCTGCACAGAGGGTTGCTGGGGGTTGGCACAAACAGCAGCTGGTGCTGTGTGAGAAGTGAACGGTGTCTGCCTCCAGAGCTTTATGGACCAACAAGCCTGCAGGAAGAGCGCCTGAGCCCCAGGCTGGGGTCCTTCCACACCAGCCAGCCCTGCTCCAGGCCACTCATGCCCACTAGACTCTTAATAACAGCAGCTTTATGGACATGGAGGTGCACAACACTCAGCTCTGTCAACTTCAGGGGATTTTCATTACCACTTCCCCACCAAGAGCACCCTACAGCCAGCAGCACCCCTCCTCCTTTTCTTCCCACCACCCCCCAGCCTTAAGAAACTGCTTGTCCCTTCTCTGTCTCCACTGCCTGTCCTGTCTTGGTGCCTCCCAGAAGCCACTCTGGAGCTGGGTTAGGTACCTTGAGGTGTGTCACCCCCAACCCAGGCCCCTGATGTGGCTGGGCCAGTCACACAGTGGACGAGAGCACAGGTCTGAATCCTCACCTGCTCTTCATCCGAGCCCGTCTCTACACTTTCATGGGGGGTCCTGGCTTCAACCTGACAACAACCCTGGATCAAACCTACCTCCTGACCCAGAGGCAGGGATAGACATTGCTGTTGCCAGCTGCACAGCCCTGACATGTCTCTTGAACCTCTTCAACCTATTTCCCCACCAAGGTCCATACAGGAAGTCCACTTTCTACAAATGAGACAGGACCTGGGACCCCGCACTGCTGGCACAGAACTGCAAGCAAGTAGATGTTGCCCAATTCCAGCCCTTCTGCGTCTACAAACTAGTAAAGAGCTTGCCTTCCTCTTGCTGACTCTGAACACTCCCCTCTTTCCCTGCTTGTTTCCTCAGGGTTCTTTGGTCTGGGTGCCTCTTCCACAGCTGCCAACAAGAACTCAGTGGACGCTGCCACAAGGAGCTGGCAGAGGAGGGCTGACGGAATCCCAGAGCCCTGAGCGAGATGGGATGATCCTGGGCTAGGGGAGCGCATCCCAAAAAGTGCTGGCATTACCAGAATGTGTGGATCTCGTGTAGTGACCAGGACTGCAGGCAGATATGGCCCGGAATGAAAGGCTGCCTCTGTTTTAACCCCCTCTCATCTCTTTCTTTATCTGTACAAAATTCAGAATAAAACAACTCCAACACTGTGAACAAGATAGGTGCTAGGCTTATCTGAGCCCAGGGCTTGGCACAGCACTCGCGTGAGGGTAAACAGTGTGGCCACCCACCCACACCATCCTAGCTGCCATTCCTAGCTGTAGTCAGAGTTCAAAATACATCACAACAACTCCAGGTTCTTTTTTGGGCAAGGGTCCCTCCTTCTCTGTCCTTGGTTTCCTGACTTCAAGTAGTCATACAGAATAGTCGTATCACACTCATTGTATAACAGGGAGCTGCACCGAGTTTGTTCATTGAACATACTTGACTCAGGGTCAGGAGCATGCAGCTGCAGACTGGCACCCCTACCACCTAAAAAGCTTTTCTTGGTATCCTCACAAATGGACAATGCTCTTGGGCATCTTTCTCTCAGTTTCCCCCATTGTACTCTCCCTTCACCCCTTTTTTCTGTTTCAAAGGTCACCCTGGTATTTCCCTAGCTTGCAAAATTGCCTCTGGTTTTCCAATCCCACTTAACAGTCTCTTTAGTCCTGCAAAAGTTAAAGAATTGAGGGCTGGGAGCTGTAACTCAGTGGTGAAGCATCTGTCTAGCATGCACAGAGCCCTGGGTTTAATCTGTAGCACAACATAACCCAACAAAACAGAAACTTCTAGAACTGAAACCATTGGGTAGCTCTTCCTGGAAAATATGAATGCTGGAGGAAGAAAGACCCAAGGAATAAGAAAAGAGCCAGACAAATTCTCAGCAGCGAGTTCATGCCTGCAAGACCCAGCTCGTTACAATTTTTTCTAGCTGAAATTTTGGACAAGATAAAGTAATTCCACTAAGTGCTTGGCACAACAGAATAAACTCGCCTTTCCTCCTTAGAGTTTTAGGGGCAGAGGTTTGGAGGTGGGTGGGGACATCACTGGAATCCAAAGACCAGCCAAGAGAAGATGGGACAGCTGATTACCTTCTCATCTGGCCTGTGGGTGCTGATTGCATTATCATTTATCACAGCCCCCGCTTTCTCCTAGGAAGGGCATCTCAGGATATTGAGTTGATTAAGTGCCACAACCATCAGGGCTGGGAATCTAGCCCGATTTGGCCAAATAGCATATGCATGCGCATCTAATCCCTCTATAATCCTTTCTGTGGAAGAGGGTAAGAGCTGCACATGGCAGGCCAGCCTGCCCCGGGTACACAGGACACGGACACCCCAGTCCCAGCTCTGAGCTGTAATCATGCAAGGGCAGGTGTCTCATCTGAGAGACTGAAGTCCCAGCACTCGTGCTAACAACGTGATTCCTGGCTGTGGTGATTTTGTGCATTTGCACAATATTCCCCCACACGCGCACATGCACACACACACATGCTCACACTTGTGCACACACACGCATGTGCATGCACACATAAGTGAAGAGCAGGAGAAAGACCCATTTGGAAGGGATAAATGCCATCTCCTCTGCCCAGCGTCATCTGCACTTTACAGACACGGACTCTAAGGTCAAGAACAAGAGACAGACCTGCCCTAATGTCTGTCCTGTCTCTTTTTTGTTTCATCTGTCAAATGCAAATAATTTTCCCTCCATTTGGTGCTTTTTTAAGGGCTCAGTGGAAATACAGGCCCTGAAACGCAATAGCTTCTTAATAATCTTGCGCCCCCCTCTCTTCCCACGCTGGCTGGGGAGGTGACGATTTTGTTTTCTGACTTCCTCTGGAACCCTGCAGGACCACAGGCAGCCTACGAAATGTCCAGGAACCTGGAAGAGCCACAAAGGGCTCACTCTAGGCTTTTCCCTCAGGACAGGAGGCAAGACCTTGGAGGTCCTATTCATTTGTCCATTTATTCAACAAATTCAGCCAGCCATTGTTAGAGGCATTTGGAGTCTCGGTAGTGAATAAAACATTTATTGAGAGAGACAGATCTTAACAAATCATTATACTCATAATCATTTAATTAAAATTCTAACAAGTGATACAAAAGGCAAGCAGGTGGCTGGAGGAATTGATAACAGGAGGAATTAAAGGCGCCTGGGCTGGGGGTGGTCAGGAGAGGTTTCCCTGAGAAAGATTTACCCTTTGATATGAAGTGATTTAGGGCTTTCCCCAAAAAAAAGTCAGAGTGGGAAGGAGGGTCAGAAAGACCAGCCCAGGGAGAAGGGTGCTGCCATGCTTGAGCAGCCGCGTGGGTTCAGCAAGAGGTCCGAGGGGCTGGCTTTGGGCTTGTAGGCTTGGTTTTGCTTAGTTTGCGGGAGGTAAGGGTCAGTGGCCACAGGGACCTAGGAGGAAGCCCCGCCGGAGCAAGCGCTCACTGAATCAGCCCATCGCCCTCATCAGGCTAGAGGAAACTGTGAGAGCCCCAGGAAGCGAGCGCTCACCCCCAGGGTGAGCAAGGCTGGTCCACACCCAACCCCAGCCCATCTACCCAAGCCTTTGCTACACAGGGGCATAGGGTCTTTATGTCCTCGTGGCCAAGCCTTCAGGGCCAGCTGGAAATCCTGACGACTGCACATGTCTCAGGCTTCACGTCATCGTTAATCCTGCTCCCAAGGCACTATGCATGGTGGGGAAGAGCCTGGGCTTCCGAGCTGCGCTTGAGTTTGAAGTCTGATGAGCATTAGCTATGTGACCTCAGGCACGTCTCTTACTCTTTCCGCGCCTTGATTCATAAAGGCAAAGATAGCCATTTATTCACCGAGGACGATTTCTCAATGTGATGAGGACTAAGTGAGAAGCCAGGCTTGGTGCTGAATATCTGCAATCATAGCACTGTGGGAGGCTGAAGCAACAGGATTACAAGTTGGAGCCTAGCCTGGCCGATTTAGCCATGTGGAGAGATCCTATCTCAAAATAAAATATTAAAGAAGCACTCGGAATGTAGCACAGTATGAAGGCCCTGGGTTCAATCTCTAATGAAAAAAAATAAATAAATGAGAAAATAATCATACACAGAGGGCACGTGAAGGGGAAGCCTCAATAAATCCAAGCTTGATGATGATCTCATTAACAGCAGCAGCAGCTGCATAATCAGGTGGTGTCCGTCCACAGCGTCCCCGAATCAGAGCTAAGCCTGTCATCTACTTTACCCCGGACATTCCCGCAAGCTTAGTCTAATGATACCCATTTGCTAAATGAAGAAATGGGCTCTAAGGAATTGAGTGACAGAGCTACTTAGTGACAGAGTGAAGACTCCAGCCCCAGCTCCCAAGGCAGCCCACCTTTCCGATTCCCACTCCAAATCAGCAACTTCTCATCAAAATCCTGTAAAACCCTGTTAATTACCACAAATGAGGATGAGGTTGGTACATACTACCTGTTCATTGATTTGCAGAGTTTTAATATCGAGCCTTGCCCCAGGAGAACTCTCCAGGGGACCATGATTACCATACAATTCTTGGGGGAGAGTGAAACAACAGCTGGCCCTGCCAATCACCATGGCAACACTCCTGTAACCACTAGCATCGTGTCAACAGAAAACATTTATGTATACATATATGTTCTATATTTGTACTTAACGGCAGTATTATGCGTTGGCTCCCTGATGACACCATTCCAGGCTTGGGGAGCAGTATTTTCAATCAGTTAAAATATCCTTCCCCCTGCTTGGATGTTTCCAAGACCCCAGGAAGAGGGGCACAGGTAGGGAGGGAGGTTGTCAGGGAAGGAGAAGATCCAAGCGCTGAGCCCCCCTACTTTCCTCTGGCAACATGTGAGTGTTGGGATGGGGCAGGGCCAGTGGCCCTGTGTGTGACCCATGCAATCAATCACACAGCACTGTGGGCACAGAAAGGGTTGGTTTAATACCCATGGTGCCATATTGGAATTCTTCATAATTTCTGGACAGGAGGCTTCACATGCGGAGAGCCATGGAGTGACCCTTGGTGCATTTGATTCTCAGATGGCATTTTTCTTTCTTTCTTTTCTCCTCCCTCAGATCCACCAAGTAACCTGATAGTCTAGCTCAAGAGAACTACTTCCTCAGAACTCAGTGGTCAGTCTGCTCCAGGGAATGCAACTTTACCAATGCCACCAGCACGGAGCGTCTCCTCACCCTGCAAATAATGGTTGCTCTGCCGTGTATGCCTGTTAGGTGCCAGGCAGCATGCCCATCTGGAACAGATGTTGTTTCCATTGGGGGAGGAGGGTAGCTAGGGCTGGCTTCACTGCAGTCAGGGACACCAAGGCTCCCAGAGATTCAGAGACTTGCCTGAGGCCACATGACGTATGAGACACAAAGCTGATAAACCTTCTCCAAAGCTCTTGACCTGGTCCAAAACCTCTGCTGACTGCACTGTTCAGGATGCTGCTGTGCTTGATGCAGGCACCAGCATCTTCACCCCTTGGGAGGCAAGTGCAGAGTCCTAGGTGCACGGGCTCCCTGTTATTATGCCTTAGATCTGGCTCTCCCCAGAGCCTCATGTGTTTCGAGGTGAAGCTGTGCAAGGTGACTGGATATTGGGGGCATCATACTCATTGGTGGATTTATCTAACTGTGCTATCAGGTGGTGTGGCCTGGCTGGAGGAGGGCGCTGGGGGCATGGCCTGGAAGGTCCTGGTGTGGGCTTCCCCCTTTGCCGTTCACTTCCTGGCTGCCGTGATGTGAGCAGCTTTCGCCTGCTCATCCCTTATACTAAGCACTGTTTTGCTTTGCTTTTCCTCCATGTTGTGGTTTGTGTCTAGGTGTCCTCCAAAAGCCTCATGTAGTCTTGGGGCAGCTTCTGGAGTTTGTGACTGATTACTGTGGGTGTGGATGCTGCCCCTGCCCCAGAGCAGGTAATTTGCACTACAATGTAAAGCGGGTAGAGAAGTTAGCTGCTTGAGCTGCTGCTACGACTTTTTGTGTTCTTGTTCTCTGCTGCTGCCCTGAAAGGTTGCTCTCTGCCATGCGCCACGTTGCCTCAGAGCCAGCTGAGTATGGACTGCAACCTCCAGTAACTGTGAGCTGAACAAACCTTTCCTTCCTTCAATTTGGGTGTTGGGTCTTTGTCCCAGCAACGAGAGAAAAGTAACTAAGACATCCCAGCCAACCAGGTTCTGTAACCATGAGTCAAAATAAGCCTTTTTTCCTTTGAGTTGTGGGAGTCAGATATTTTGTCCCCTAAATAAAGAACGGGACTAGGGCACTCACCAAGCCACAAGCGCAGAACTCCTGGGTCCCTTTACCTCCTGTAAACGTGAACAGAACGCTTGCCACACCGTGTGGGACCTGGCTTCTGAAAGTGGCCCATAGGACAGCGTGATACAATCTTCAGACACAGAGGAGATAATTTGCCACTGACAAAACTTTGACCAAGTGGGACATAGGAGTGGAGCGTGGGCTGGGTGTGTGTCGTCTCACCTTCTTCTCTAATGGTTTGCTTCACGGCAGTCTGTCTTCTCAGCTCATCCAGGTGAGCCACAGCCAGGTGATCTCAGGCTGAGAGACCTGCTGGACACCGCCACGGCTTTGGGGGACAGCACCCACCAGGCTTGCTCGCCACTTAGCCTTGCTCTGCGACCTTCTTCGCTCTGTTTCCCGTGCTTCATACTCGGTGCCACGGTTGGCACTCTCCTTCCAAATAGAACATCCGCCTTCATTTTTGCTCTGGACTTCCTGTAGAGAAGCTGGCCTCCAAGACACCTGGAGGGACAGGCTTCCCCCCGAGCCCAGGCTATGCCTGACTGTAGATGTTGAAGCTGGTCACCTGCCCTTCCAGGGCTGTGACTTGCTCTCTGCTGTCCCCCTGCTGGAGGAACAGTGGCCCATAGCTTCCTGCTGCCCAGCACCAGTCTTCTATCTCCTCCCCTACCACTCCACCTGTGAGGCTCCAGTTCCACAGGAATGCCAGCCACCTTCTGGCATGGTTAACTGGTCCACTGGGGACCACTCCGGAATAAGTGGAGCAAAATGAACCAGTCAATCCTTCCCTTGAGCTTCTTTAATTTGGGACTAAGTGACTCAGTGTCTGCTTCTCTCTTTGCACACTCTCTCCCACACCCACATCTCCAGGATTTACAGGGCTACATGAGACATCTTGGGCATGGCCAATGACCGTACTCTCTGTCACATGGATAAAGCACATGAGAAGACTAAGAGAACTTCATCAACATGTAAAGAGACACAGAGGCTCTGGATTACACACCTAATAGGATCCAATTCTAGAAAATTCTTATACGTCACCATCAGGAGCCAAGGGAAAGATATTTTTTGAAAGCATAATGCATGAATTGTGTGACAAAGTGTGTTTAACGTATCACACAGAGCCCGCCATCCTATCTTCCAGTTTGAAATGAATGGGATTGAATGGGAATCTGGTTGCTTCACGTTTGCTCCTCATTTCTGGGATAAAATACCTGACACCCTCGACTTCTTTGGTGCTGTCAAGGTGCTGGGTTATGGCTTTCCTAATAGGTGTGTGGGGCGGCATCTCATCACTTTAATCTGCGTTTCCCTGGGGACATGTGATGTGGAATATCGTTTCAGGCATTTATTTGCTTCCTGTATGTGCGCTTTGGTGAGACATCTAGTGAGGTACTTCTAGGGCTGTCTTCTTGTTGCGTTCAAGGGCTTCTGTGTGTATTTTGGATAACCGTCTTTTATCAAACATGTCTTTTAAAAATACTTCCTCCTAATTTGTGGTTGTCTTTTTATTCCCACCAGTATATTTTATAGAACAACATTTTTTATTTCTAGCAACTGCACTTCTTGGTATTCACCCAAAGGAGTAGAAAGCTTATGTTCACACAAAACCTACACATGGATGTTTACAGCAGTTTTATTCATAGTTGCCAAAAATTAGAAGCAATAAAGATGTCTTTTTAGGTGAATGTATAGACTATGGTACATCAAGACAATGGAATATTATTTAGTGTTAAAAAGAAATCAACTATCAAATCATGACAGGACATGGAGGAAATTTTAAAGGCAAATTATTATTATTATTATTATTATTGGCAGAACCGGGGATTGAACTCAGGTCCTCGCGCTTGCCAGAGAAGCACTTATTCCACTGAGCCATCTCCCCGGCTCCTAAAGGCAAATTATTAAGTGAAAGAATCCAATCTAAAAAAGCTCTATACTTTATGAGTCTAACTCCACGACATTTGGAGAAAGGCCGGACTCTGGAGCAGAAGTGGCAACTGCCAGGAGTTGAAGGAGAAAAAGCTGAATGGCCAGAGAACAGAGATTTTTCAGGCAACCACCCCCCAACACTATTCTGTTTAATATTACAATGGTAAGGACATTTTATTATATACACATCTATACCCACAGGACATAAAATATTAAGGGTAAACCCCAATATGAACTATGGATTTTAGGTATTGTACTGTGCCAACATGGGTTCATCAGTTTTCACAAATGTAGCACTTGGGTGGTGGAAGGTGATGGTGGGGAGGCCAGGCTGAGGTTAAAGGAACAATTATGGGATATTTCTGCAACCTTCCTCTCCATCTTACTGTGAACCGAAAACCCCAAATCAAAGTCATAGGAAAGACATTAAAACATCACTCTAACAAGCTAACATCTACTACACTGTGTCCACACATTATGGTCATGAGATCAGAATCATTTTAGAGACTAAAGAGAAAACTCTGACAACTCTTTCAATGTAGAGGTGAAGTGTTTCTCCCATCCCTTTGAATTTGGGCTCTGCATCTACTATGACCGACAGCATAAGTGACAGAAGTGACCCTGGGGCAGCTTCCAGAGCCAAGCCTCGCATGGCTGGCAGTTTGGAACAATCACTCTGGAAGCCATGGACTTCAAACTTACCATGCCACTGGACCCAAACGCAAGTCCTCCAGCCAGTCATCCCAGCTGAGCCTAACCTTCAGGTCATTATGAGGCAACTCACAGGTGAGTGGAACCATCTTCAATCCTCCTGGTGAACTTGTCACCAGCTGAGTGCTCCAAATTCCCTTAGTCAATGTCAGGTGGAGCAGAAAAATTGCTCAGCTGAGCCCTATCAGGATCCCTGCTCCTCAAAACTGTATAACAACATGGTAGTTGTTTCAAGCTACTAAACTTTGGGTTGTTCTGTTGCGTATCAAGAAGGAACCCGAACAATTACTACCCCTTCCAAGAGATGAAGACATATAGAGGTAGAGTAGGGCAAACAGCTTTCTTAGAGAGGCCAAGGCCCAGCATTTCTCATTCTTAATCCTACTTTCTCCACCTTGTCTTGATGATATTACAAAGTCCCAGCAGTAACAGCAGCAGAGAGCGTCCACTGCTGATTTTAATTTTAACTAAGGTGACATGACCTGCACTTCTGTCAGCTGGTCCTGGTAGGTTCTTTGGCTCTACGCTAAGCACTCTATGGCCATTTACCTATTTAATTCTTAAAACAGTCCTATGAAATGTTATCATAATCTTTAGTCTATAAATAGAGAGGCTGAGGCTGAGCATTTAAGCAGTTTGTTTATTACCTAATCAAAGCCAGATAGCTAGAAAGGAGAAAAGCAGGATTTGAACCCAGGTTCTTTGGCTCCTGAGAGCATGGTGCTTAACTACCTATGGCCACGATGTGTGGTTCAGCACCACATGAGTCTTTTAGCTTGAGTTCTTAAGTCTGAACAGGTCCACAAGCCTCCAGAAGACTCGAGTCAAATCAACTGTTCACTTCCAACATGGAGCAAAGCTAAAAAGGACATAAATGCTTCACATCCAACCGGAGGAGGGGAAGCATCTTTGTGTCTGCCTGAAACCCTAACAGAAGCCAGGGCCACCCAATAAATGCCACAATTAATTTCCCAGTGCGCATCATTGCCTGTGGGGAGAGGAGGCGCTGGCTCATTTCTTATTCATGAAGTCACACTGCCAAGCCTCATTTGCATGAAGTAATTTCTGCTGCTGCTTCTCCACCATAAAAATAAATCTATTTCTCCTACAGGATTTGGTCTCTTCACACCAAGGAAGATAAGTAAGCATTAGATGCGGTGGGAATGCACCCTTTGGACCTTTGAAAAGGAGACATTTCTGTAGCTAACAATAAGTAATTGGATAGGAATATAAAATGTGTTCGTCTCCAAGTACACAATGTGGCATTGCCTCAAGATCCATTTGGGGTAGTGTGCTGAAGCATTCCTTTTTGTTTGGCCAAACACTGCGATTTTACATCCCTGTCCAGGAAGAAAAAGGAAAGAAAAGATGACTAAGAAATGGAGATGGGTCCAGAAGCTGCCAAACCTTAAGGAGATGAGCTATTAGAAATGTGGCCGGCCCTTTATGGTAAGCAGAATGGTGTTCCCACGAAGATGCACACACCCAAGCCCTTGGGAGGCTCTTACAGTACATGTAAGAGGGATTCCACAAATGTAATTAAGGTAAGGACTTTGAGACGGGGCGAGTGTCTTGGATTACCCAAAGAAGCCCAGTGTATTTGTAGGATTCCTGAAAAGTGAAGAACTTTTGTTGCTTGTAGTCAGCAGCTAGATGGGACCAGAGATGAATATTCAAAGACAGCACTGTTGGCTTTGAAAGAGCTGGAAGAAAGCTGTCTTAGTCTGCTTGATGCTATAACAAAACACCTGAGGCTAGAGGAGTTAAAAACAATGGAAACTTATTTCTCACAGTTGTGGAGGCTCGGAGACCTGGGGGACTTGCTCTATGCTTCAAAGATGGGACATTTTTGCTGAGTCCTCACCCAGCAGAGGGAACCAGGGAGCTCACTTGAGCCATTGCTTCATGAGGGTGGAGGCTTTCTGACCTTATCACTTCCCCAAAGATGCGGTAATACTATCACTTTGGTTATTAGGCACTGACATGTGAATTTTAGGGCAATAAACATTCAAATCATAATAGGTGCCTTGAACCCAGCAACGCAGGCAGTGCCTAGAAACTGGAGAAGTCAAAGAAATAGACCTGTCCTTAGAACCTCCAGATAGAGATGTGTCTCTCCTGGTACCTCAGCCCAGGAGAGCCCTATCAGACTGACCTGCAGAACTGTCAAATGATGTTTTAGTTATTTAAAGCCACTAAATGGGTGGAAACTTGTTAGAGCAGCCATGGAAAATAAAACCTCCTATCACAAGTTCTCTGCTTCTCTGGAGCCGTGCGCCACCTCACTTAGGAGAATCAGTATCCGGAGACCATCAGAGAGTCTGATTAAGCAGAGAGTTTGTTACAACCTAAAGTGCGCTGCAGAGGGAAGGCTTTCTCACCTTAGCGTCATTCCAGCCCACTGTCTTCCATGCAAGTGCAAGAGACAGCCCAGCAGGGGTGGGGAGAACTTCCCAGTTCCCAACACTCAAGCATCACTTAAGCAATCCAGGCCCGCCTTCTTAGGACCAAACATTACCCCATAGGTGACAAAAACAAAAAAGAGTGATGAGGAGTGCTTGCTTGCATCCAGAGGGCACGTTAAGCTCTGTTCCAGATGCCAGTTGCATGCTGGCTACTCACTGTCCTCGTCATCCTACGCAGCACACTACCTCAAAGTCTGCCTGAAGGCAAAAGCGCTTGTTGGCTCCTGAGCCCACCTGTTGTGCTTTGGCTGGGAAGGGCTGGTGGTGGCTCAGCTCCCTCTTCTGGCTGCTGGAAGGTGACTGGTGGGTGACTGGGTTCCCTGCATGGCTCTCCACTCCACCAGCCACAGCAAAAGGAGAAGTGTGTCCTGGTCTCGTCAAGCCTCCCACAAACGTCACATCTCCTGAAACACTACTTCACAAAATATGTCATTTGGCCAGGCACAGAACCAAGTCAAACTTTAGGGAAAGGAAAGCTGAAGTGGCATCACAAAAGGTGTGGGTAAAGGGCTGAGGAGACAGCTCAGTAGAATAAGCACTTGCCTGGGAAGCGCAAGGTCCTGAGTTCAATCCCTGGTACTGAAACAAAACAAAACATAGGGTGTGTGTGTGTGTGTGTGTGCGCATGTGCGTGTGTGTGTGCATGTGTGTGTGTATGTGTGTGTGTGTAATGGAATGAGGGCCACTGATACAGTTAATCCACTATGGGCAAAGAGGAAAAAAAAAAAAAAACGGGCCATCTACTTGAGATTTCCTAAGCGCCTACTGTATTCCCAGGAACTCATGTAGGAGAAACGGAGATAAACATAATCTACCTTCTGCAGAGAACTTGTATCATAATGGAATGTCAGAAATGAGTACATAAGGGGCAAAATAATATTTGATGTTCCCTCAGTGGTCCTGGACCAGAGCTGTGACGCTGACCCTTGGACTAGCTCATGTACTCCACACCACAGCCATGACACATGAGCATGACTGTCATTCCTTCTTATGACAAGGGAGAGCAAGGCTTGATGAGGGTGAGGTGTACGTAGGCCCAGGTCCCAGAGACTGAGCTACATGTGTCCCACGCTAGAACCCAGATGCATTCATTCTACGACATACTGGAGAGTACTAAGAGATATTCAGGTGCCTGCAACGTGCCAGGAGAATTCCCAACTTCTTAGATGTCATTTATGACCTCTCTCCCTCTTGGCATCTGTCAGAAACACAGACTGCAAGCCGCATTCCCACCTTGGCCCTGAAGTGGGCTCACATGGTTGAGAAATACTGCCCATCTCCTTGACAGCCACACCTTTGTCCTGTGTGGGCCATGATGGTTGAGAGATGCTGTCTCCTTTAAAACAACAACAAAAAATGACAACAATCTCCCAAGCAAAACAATTCATCATCATTACCATAGCTTCTGGTTTACATCAATCTTGGGTCCTGGGCCTTTTATTTATTGGGCCCTCAAAGAGGTTCCGCATCATTAAATGCTCACCCTTTAGGCCAATTAGATGAGGTTAACACTACTGGATAAATCAGCTTCCCAGGTGGCAAAGGCAGCTGCACCTGCCTAAGGTGCTGGCTCTGCCAGGTAAGAAGGATAACAACCGAGAGGTGGGAGAAGCAGGCCTGCTGGCCCTGTGGCTCACATCGAGTAAGTAGGCCATGGACAGATGTTGACCATGGATTTTTCTCAACCAATCAGACTCAAACATGATGAGAGGTTAAAGTAATGGTTTAACCACTGCACCTTGCTACTAAGAGAGGGAAAACCATGGTGGGGGAGCTACTTTAGTAAGACAGCAGTCAGCCTAGTGAATTAAGCTTCACAGAGCAAAGCTTTGTGAGCCTGACTGTGATGTGACTGACATTCAACCCATTTGTCGAATCTTGATTATGAGCTTCTTCAGAGGAAGAAGCCTAGCTCCACACATTTGGAACACAGCAGAGAATAGTGGTTTAATAAGAGTGAGGAAATATGCGTGTGGATGGGTAGGAAGATGGACAGAAAGGCAGGTGGATGGATGACAGCAAGACTGTACCAGGACAATCATGAAAAAGAACATGTGGAGTAAATGCCTGCAGAACAAATGAGTGGACTTGAGGGGCTTTTATTAAGTAAAGCTCCAGTACAGTTATAGAAGTGAGCGGGTTGGAAGGGAAACATTTGTTGAGTACCTTCTGTATAAGATACTTGATGTGCTGGGTCCTACTTATCCCACTCTAGACTTGGCTTAATCATCCTTGAAGCACATACAAGTTACTTAGGGGGATTCACCCAAGGAAGAAAAACAAAACTGGGTCTCAATCCTAAGTCTGACAATGTCCTACAGTCTCTGAGCTCCTCCTTTTAGGAGCCAGCTTCCTGGTTTTGTAGAGGAGGAAATTCAGGGCAGGGAGAAATACAAAGCTTTGAGCCCATCAGCGGGCCTGTGAGCAGCAAGGTCTGGGAGCTTCTAACTTGGTCATCTTCTTTGGGAGAGCCACATGGAGAGTGGATATGGCCCAAAGAGACCAGGCGCTATCTAAAAGGTTCAGAGCCAGGCCTGGAGCCAAATTAGGCTGATAACAAAGTGACCTCAGAATTACGGCGGGCACTAAACGAGCCTGATCACTTATGGCTAACAGCATGCAGGCCAGTCACTAGCCACCTCTCTCTCTTCAGCGTCGACTGTTCCAGGTCCCCTTGAGTGGCCCGCTGCTCCCAAGCCTGTACTTCCTGACTCCACGCGGCGCTGCAGCATGTCTGGAGCACAGAACCGGACTAACCTGGAGATGCAGATGCCCAGAGAAGAATTGCACTTCCCCTCTGTGGCTTTCAGGTCCCAAGTTCAGGTGGCAAGTTCACCACCCTCTGGTTAGCAAATTTCATCACTCATCCACATCGATGAGTACCCTGAGGGTGCCCTGAGGCCATGCGCTGTGGCTGCTCTTCTAATCATGGGAAAGGAAGGACTAACGGTGGAAATGGGCAGAGAGGCTGGGGATCTGAGGCTGTGAAAAGGCAGGAAGAGCAACCACATTAGAAAGCCTCCAGGAGGCTTTCCCACATTCTTCCTGGAGGTTCTGGAACTTCCATCTCCATTGTGGGCAAGCGCCTGGCTCTCCCCACTACATCTAGATAAGAGCTGCCCACGCATGAATGCCTGCTACATCCCAAGAGTACATTTTTTAACAAGTATTCATACAGCGCCTCCGAGGTGGCAGACACGGCCCAAAGTACTTTACACAACTAACCCGTTCAATCCTCATCACTGCCCTGTGAGGCAGAGACTTGTTTTCATTTTATAAAAGCAGAAAGAGAAGCACAGAGAGATTAAGAAGTTTGCTCAGGGCCACCCAAATAGCTCAGTGAATTAAAGCACCTGCAAGCAGGCCCAGTCGGGTTCAATCCCCAGGTCGGTCATGCTGGCCCCGCTCCCGGGGCATGCTGAGCCAGCGAGTGAGATTGGGCGTGGTGGTGCGTGCCTGTAATCCCAGCTCTTGGGAGGCTGTAAAAAGGCGGATCACTATGAGTCCAATCTAGTAGCGAGACCCTGAACACCCTGTACACCCTTCCCTAAAATACAAAAAAAGAAGCTTGCTCAGTCATACAGTCCAAATGGGGCATTTCCAGGATCCAAACCCTGGGCTCCCGCGCTTTGCCCGTGAGGATGCTACAAACTCACTGCAGTCCTAAGAGCAGCCAGAAGGGTGACTTACTGTTCTTCAATGTACAGAACAATGTACAGAACAACTAAGCAACACAGCTAAGTACAGCTGAGTATGGCTGGCAGCACCCGAGTCAATCCCAGTTGTGGATGAACCCAGAGCCATTCCCTCGGTGCTGGGGGCCAGCAGAGTCTGCTGCACAAAGAGCTGCACTATTTGCTAGTGATCCCCCATCATCAACTTCCCACAACCATGTCGAGCTCAGCTAATTTAAAAATAGATTATTCAATGTCCACCATGGCCACGGCTTCCAGGGGTGGTCCCCCACAGGTCCTTGCTGCCCAGTGTCTGTGTCCTTGCTTAGCACTGCCCCAGACCAAGCAGGATGAACCTAGGTGACACCCAGGATGCCACAGTCCTGATGTGGCTTGTGCGATACGCTGGAGCACTGGCCTCACTCTTGCTGGAGTCCCTTGGTCTGAGGACACTCCAGGGACCTGGTTGAGAACCACGGCTTTGGGCGGCCATCAGCACTGCTTGCCAGGCATGCAGACGCCTTGGAGGACCCGGGCAGCAGCTTCTGGATTGACCTCCAGACACAGCTGCCCGGCCCAGACACCCCCACCCATGGATGGTGTGAGTCGCTGCAGTGAGCGTTTATTGCATAAGCCATGGTGTTCTGGGATAATGCATGCAGCAAGCATAGCCAAAGGTAGCTAATTGCATGTCTAAGCACAGCATCTTCAAACTTTTGGGAGGCCTTTTAAACCAGAAAAAAAAAAATCTTGAGATAACGTCTTTACTTACTTACTTATTTATTTATTTATTTATTTTTGAAAAGACAGTCTCTGAGTGATTCTGAGTCTCAGCCGGCATCGAGGCCCCGTGTGCACACTGCTCTGACTGGGGAGATGCCTTCTCTCCTGCCTGCACCCAGGTGTCTCCTGCACTCCTGCAGCCTCCGCTGTGCCCACTGTGCCAGAAGAGACCGAAGCACAGCAGCCTCCCCAGTCCTGCCCCTCCGGCCTCTGCCCTCAGCTCCCCCAGCTCCACCTGCTGCCCCCACCGCCCAGCATCACACGCGCAGAAAGTGACGCCCATACCCCAGCACCTCCTTCCCACTCTATTTTTTTCTCTATGAGGTTTACTAATATACCCATAGCATATACCATTATATACATGACACATAATACTACGTATGGAAATAGGGAACATAAATCATCATAACCATTTTAATATTCATAAATATATTCTATAATTGTATATAATTTTCATGTTTATGTGAATTTAGATTTTATATTTCTTTCTCCCATGTATGCATATGCATTTAGGGTTCCCTCCCTCCCTCCCTTCCTTCCTTTCTCTCTCTCTCTCTCTCTCTCTCTCTTCCCTTTTTCTTCCCCTCTCCCTCTCAGTCTCCTTACTCTCTCTCCTTCTCTCTCTCTCTCTTCCCTTTTTTCTCCCCCTCTCCCTCTCAGTCTCCTTCCTCTCTCTCTCTCTCTCTCTCTCTCTCTCTCTCTTCTCTCTGGGCTCTACAGGTTAAAACCTAGAACCTTGCACATCCTGAGCGAGTGCTCCGCCATCAAGCAGCCCTCCTTCCAGCTTTCTGAGGCCAACACCCAGCTGCACCTAGCATAACCCTGGAACCCAGCAGGGAGTGCTAGCATTCGTACCTAGTGTCCCCGTAAAGCCTCGTGCGATCATAGGCAGGACTTCGGGAGGTGACTGGGTTAGAGGGGTTTATCGCTGGTTTCTCTCTTGCTGGCTCCTTCCTGGGCTCTCCGTTCCCTCTCCACCATGCCATGAGCAGCCAGGTCCCTCTGCCATCCTATGCTGCTCGGAAGCCAGCCAACTCTGGGCTAAAACATGAGCCAAAGTAAACCTCTCTCCCTTCAAGTTGCCTGCGTCAGGTACCGTGTCTCAGCAACGAGGGAAGCGGCTAAGGCGATGACAAAAGCTCTGAGTGGCAGCTTGCTCGTATCCAAGTACATTCCGGAAGCTCCATGGCCTGGAGGTGCTGTGCAAGAGACCTAATAAGCCATGCTCTGCTGTCACCATCACCTCTGCCAGGCAGCCTGCCTTTTGCCAGGCTTAGCTAAAGCTGAGGGTCCTCTCTGTACTTGCAGCCAGATTGCTGCCCCTCTGTCCTGGTGGGGATACAGCACCCGGGCAGCTGTCTGCTCTCTGTAAACAGCGCCAGCCTGCTGACGCTCTGGCCGCCCAGCTCCTCCTGCAGAGCTGGTGCTGAATTGAATGAAGGGGAAGGCAATGTGAGATAAGGAAGGAGCAAACAGATAAGCCGAAACTGCTTTCCCAAGAAACTCAGCAGCCTCCAGCCAAGCTGACGCTGAGTTCGCCCTGTGCTCTAAGGGGCTGGTAAGCTATCTTCCCAACAGTCCAGCTGCTAGGGTTAGGGACCCAAGGTCCGCTGGTGACCCGGGCACTACAGGCCTCCTGCTCCAGGTGGCACGAGTTTCACTGTCAGGTGGCCCCTGCCAGATACCTGTGGTTCTCCTCTGAGAACCAGAGTCAGGATCAGTAATAGCAGAGGGGAGACAGGCTCAGAAGTCCTGGCCAGGAGCCACCAGTGGTCTGGAGGGTCAGCTGGGGTCTGCAGGTGGCTAACCTTGAATGAGGAGGGGACAGGACAGAGGATCAGGGCCCGAAGGCCAGCAACCTGGGCTCATGCTCCACCCAACAACCTTGCTCCTTCGGGCCAAGCTGCGTGGGAAAGGTGCTCTGGATTCGAAGGGATCCAGGGCTTTGGGACCCAACTGCACATGCAAAGCACCTGTGGGACATCTTCCAGAGATTTAGAAAGTTCAGGGTCCTATAACCTGGTAGTTAACAAGCTTTGTGGATGACCCTGACGAAGTAAGCTGAGAACCTTCCAGATTCAAACCTGGCTCAGCTGCGAATGACCTGTGCAGCATGGACCGTGGGCCTTAGCTTCCTCATCTGGGAAGCAGGGACAACTTCTCTGGGGAGCAAGGTGATGTACCAATACTGCTCTGCAGAGAGCATACACTGATCAGTGTGCTAAGTACCAGTCAATGGCAACTAAATAAAAAGGTCTGAGGCCTATAAGAATTAGAATCTACGGGGCAAAATATCATCTGTACGTCAGGAGTTCGGAAAATCTATGAGTTCTGTACTTTCTGCACATTTAAATGCATAACTATTGGTGACAGGAAACCTCCAGGTGGTGGCTGCATCCTAAGTGACCTATTTCTATGGCCCTGGAGCCACCTCTCTCAGTGGCCTTGTCTTCTCTTCAGAGAGGGCTGTCCCTTCTCCAGCAGTCACGCACGGAGGCATTTGTGACAGCTGTGTATCTGCAGGATCCTGGGTCCTGGGGAACCACTGCTCGTTAGAGGCAGGGACCAGGACAGCATCAATGACACCAGAATTGCAGACCTACCTAGCCAGAGGGGCTATCGAAGAATTCCTCCCATGAGGCTCTGCGCAGTGCCCAGCACATTAACAGCCTACGCAGCTGCTGGCCTGAAGTGCTGCTTCACTTCCTGCCCTCTAAGAGACAAAAGAGTGTTTCTTCCTCCCAGAGAACAAAGAATTACACTCCGAGCAGGTCAGAGGAGATGCTGCGCTGGGAGTGCCAAGGATGTAGCGTGTGTCTCGGGCTGCCTCTCCAAACTCTCCCGCACCTATCCAACCTGAGGCTCCATCTGGCCAAGGGGGCTGCGTCAGGCAGCTGCAGGAGGATGGGCGTGGGGACTTCCTGTTCCGCAGGGCCCTCCAAGGACTGGTATAGCTCAGGGAAACACCGGAGCATGTTCAGTCTATTAGAATAACAGGGCACAGTAGTTCACACTCACGGATGTAGTCTACACACTAGAGAGGCTCCCAGAAGGCAGTGAAGTCACCAAGGCCCACCTTGAGGAGGTAAGTACTGCTGAAGGGTTCCCCGCTGAGGTTTCCAATGGCACATACACGTAGGGAATCCTGCTGCATCGATAGTGGAGGTTGTATGCTTTTATTCCACTAAGAGACCTTGGATCATCGCCATTGTTTTAGCAGTAGTGATGGTGGTGCAGAAACGTTTATTCCCAGGATGATGTTCTATCAGAAGAGAAGGAGACTGGGGAGGACAAAGGACAGGATGGAGAGGCAGAGAGTGGTGCCGGCTTCTACCTATGGTCACACCGGGCCGTCCCTGTGCTAAGCGCATGCGCAGTACATCACCTCCGTTAACAGCACCGTCCACCTGCACTAGGAACTATGGCTTCAGGAGGTCAGGTCCCCATTGCCTCATGACAGTTGGTATAAGGGGACAAGATGAACCTTGGGCCCTGCTCTAACTGCACAGCCCACCTCCTGACTCTGCCACTGTCCTAGTGTGCACTGTGTCACCTCTCACTTCTCTGCTAGTGAAGGAAATACATTTATTTTTGCAATCACAAAAATTATGGTGTATGATTTTAAAACATTTTTCTGATGATCTACTTTGGATGAATTCCCAGAAGAGAAGGATTTAAGATCCTTGGAAAGGACATCCTTTCTCTATGTAGGCACTGGGCTTAGCTCTTGCAAAACAAGAGAAAACCAAATTAGCAGGGGGCTACAAGAGGCAGAGGTTTGTTTTTATACAAAGATGTCCGGAAGTGGGCGAGCTTGTACAACATCACAGGACATAGTATGACACGCAGGCCCCTTCCAGCTTGCATCCTGCCTCCCCTGGGGCTTGCCTTTCTCCTCTGAGTCCAAGAAAGCTGCTAGAGTGACAGCTATCACATCCAAATTCCAGGCAGCCAATGAAAAAAGAAAGAAGGGCGTGGCTGCCTCTTCTTAAGACATCTGCTGATACGTAATTCACCAAACTTAAAGGTGTGCCCACATTTGTCAAAAGAAAGCTGAAAAATTCACAGGTAGGAATATGTGTCTAGCTCCACGCTGGAATTGCAGGACTACAGGGCAAAACAAGGGGGATCTTTCCCACCACTTTGTGGATCTGAAGCCACGACCCTGGGAAGGAAGAGTTTGATCTTCGGAGTCAGGCATGGCGTGCAGAAGACAGCCGAGCTCTGAGAGTGCTGTCATGCTGGTCATTTGCCCGGCGCCTGTCCCTGGTGTAGCCCGACTCCCGAGAGAGGTTCCAGTGTCATCTCAGATGTTCCCAAAGAGTGCACTGAGAAAGGCAAGCAGCGTGATTGCCTGTCGCCCGCTGAGCTCCAGCGCAGCGCATCTCAGAAGTCCTGTCGCGCAGGCTCCCTCTGCCTTGCACGATGAGCCCCGGCGGCCCCGCTGAGCAGTGGGGGGAGAGGAGTCGCCCACATCAGCCTGTGCCTGATGATGCTGGAGTCGCGCACTACGGTCTGACACCACGGTCTCCGCCTTTCCCATGTCATAATACAGTGTTCTTTCTTTTTCAGAAAAACGTATCATTAGAAGTGACAGCAACGGTAGAAAGACACCACGCTTAGCAGAAGACAGAACGCCTCCTTCATTCCCGTGCCCCCCTAGAGGGTGCCGCACCGGCGCAGGGTCTCGGGCTTTGGAAAGTTGTAGGTGGGGCTTCTGTCGAAGTGGGGATGCCTGGGCCAGGATGATGGGGCCCTCAAATCTTCACGGCCCCAGCCCCAGATGAGGTGGCCTCACTGTAGTTCCTCTCAGTGGAGAGGAAACTTCCCGACACTGCCTGCTGTTCCCAAGAAGAACTGGACCCCTGGACAGCAGCAGAGATGCTGGACTTGAGGTCCAGGGAAGTACTGCCTGCGTGAACTCCTGACAGCAAGAGGTGGCCTGTCTGAGTGACCCAAAGCATGCTGGGAGGAAAACTGTCCCCTTTACCCCAAAGGGAGCGGCCCAGCAGGCTGACACCTGAAATACTGTGCAAAGAGTTTGGCCACAGGACTTGGCTGTCATAAGCACTCAATAAAGGGTCATTCTTAGTGCTAGCTTATGTCAATAATGACCCAAAGATGGGACATTTGTTTATTGTGGCATTATTACTACATGCCACTATCAAGAACCAATTAGCTACTAACAAGTACTGTCAGATTATTGAATTTCATTTTTGTAAATGATACGGGGCAAATATGTGCTTCCTCCATCAAAGAAGATGCTGAGAATTTGTACAATAACTTCCTGCTTGACACACAGCTCGCTGGGGGCACGATTAGGCCCAGGGCCCTGGGCTCTCTGATTCCAGCACCTGTGCCCTAATTCAACTTTCTTGGCTATGTATCTGAGCCATAGGAGTCTAAAGTAGGACCAGAAGGGGTCTGTCACCCATGGAAACAGGACCAGTAAAAGAGTGACAGAGTCTCAAGCATGTGGAGGTGCTACTGTATTTAATAAATTTGCTTGTAACACTCCCTTGTGAAGCATGACTTTTGTCATTCTGTGTCTCTTCCACCAATAGTGCAAAGGAAGGTGGAGGAGAACCACGGATCCTAACCCTTTACAGTCGTGCAAAGCACTGAGCTAACAGAACCTTGTCAGATTTCATGTGGAGAAACTGAGGCATGAAGAATGTTAGCGTCATACCTGAGGTCATACCACTCAGTGACCCCATATTCTCCTTGTTTTTCGGAAGCTGAGGAGGTGCTTCCTAATTTTTAGGATGCCCCAGGCATTAGGGGGTTCATCACATGACTTCTCAGATTTTGGAGAACATACTATGGAGCACATACTAGCCATGTCTATCTCAGTTAGTCCAAAGTGAAGTGACTTGAAACAAGTGATTCCTCTGGGTCTATACCCCAAACACTAACCTGGCCCTTTCCTTTAGGGTTTCTTTAGGGTCTCATATGGGTGACAGTCAAAGTGTTGGCTAGAGCTACAGCTATGTCAAGGCTCAGCTGAGGAAAGAGCCATTTCGAAGGCCCTCAGGATTGTTGGCCTAAGAGCCAGGTCTGGGCAGGGGGTTGAGGCAAGGGCCCTCTTTCTTCACTGGCAATGCCCGCAACTTTCCCTCGGTCTTGTCACATGGACCTCTCCATGGTAGCTTGCTTCCCCAAATAAAGTAAATCTATAAGGTGACAAAGAATCCAACAAAATGAAAAAATCACAGTTTTTGCAATCTTATGCAGCAGTGACAACTCTGTAGCTGCTACCGTTTACACAAGTCCTCCAAGGCCCATACCTACCAAGCCTGGTCAGCAGCCTGTGCTGCTAACGTTGGGTGGCCTCATGGAGTGAGGGGTTTTCTCCACCACACGTTCCCACCATAATGGGCTCTCTCACTGCAGGCCCAAAAGCAGCATGGGCCAACTCACTACAGACTAAAACTTTCAAAACTGTCAGAATAAGGTGATTTTTTTCTTTGCAGAATCGGGGATTGAACTCAGGTCCTTGCACTTGCCAGGGAAGCGTTTATTCTCCTGCCCACCTAAGCGGGTTCCCATTCTCTCCACCTTAGCCCCGCATGGTTTTACACTATAAAAGTCCCTGGAAGAGACAGCTTCCTGGGAAACTACCTGCTTGGGCCCCCTCCTGTCCCTCTCTTGGACAGGAGCTTTCTTTCTTTCAATAAATATATTCTTCTCATAAAAAAAAAATCAGAATAAACCCTCCCTCCTTTTAAATTGATTGCCCCAAATATTTTGTCACAGTAACACAAAGCTGCCTAATACAGTTGCTGTATTCCATTTGTGGGAAACAAGTCACTAGAGGGACTGGCATTATACAAAGAGGCAACTACCAGACGGCAGGCATCACCGGGACCCTGCTGGAAGCTGCCCGCCGCAGAGCATCAATTCCTTTTCCTACTCATGAAGGCTTTCTCCTTAAGAGGGAAATTTTCAAGAGGAATGCCGTTCAGCGCCACTCTGAGATGATCTTTCATGTGATAAATTTGCTACCTAAACAGCAGTGTAAGCCCTGCCAGTTGTACCTCTGTTTCAGATCCAAGCTCAGGGCGTAGAAGGGACCTCAGTGTCCTTTAGGAGCTTTCCAGGTCAAGAGGCCTAGACCTCAAAAGCCCCTTGCCCAGCACTGTGCCTAACCTCTTTGGTCTTCAAGCCCAGCGTGCCCCAGGGTAGGGGGGGTCTTCTGACCCCACTCTCAAGCCCAGGGAGGGGACACTGAATGCCATGTGCCTTGCACATTTTGTGAGGCTCCTGGGATCTTCAGGACTGTAGGATGCTGACTCAAGGATCCTAGAAAGCACTCCAGGAGACTGAGGGACCATGAGTATTCACTCCTCCATCCACACACTCACAGGAAGCTCCAAGGAGAAGAGGATGCTGAGCTGAGTCTTGCAGGAGGAAAGGTGGAGAGGGTGCCTGAGGCAGAAGGAACAGAAAGGCAAAAGGCCTGAGGGTTGAGACTGATGGGGAGGCCACTGGCCAGCGGCTCCTCTGCCTCGGGCCCCCGAGGGAAGTTGTAGGTGGACACACCTACAGCAGCCTGTTCCCTGGCAGCCAGCCTCGCTCCCCACACAGCTGCCTGCTCCACATGTCTCTACCTGCTTGGCCCTTACGCGCATGGGCTGTGGGGGGCAAGCATCACAGGAGAGCGCCTTCCACGTGGTGGGCAGTGCCATCCTGGGGAGACACTTTCACTGTGCCTCGCCTGCTAAGGGCTGGCCCCATAGCCAGCACCAGGGCACCCCAGCTGGTGTCAGGAGAAGGAACCCAGTGGGGGAGCCTCGTGCTTTCTGCCCAGCCTCCTCTCTCCAGGCCTGCGGCTGCCCTGCACACTGACGACAGGACTGGGAGATGGGCTGGGTTTGCGGCAGTTCGTCTCTGTGGCATAGCATCCTCCCATATATCCTCTGCCTTGAAATTGAGACCCTTCCCTCACCTGTCTTCACTATTTCTTGCTTTCTTTTCTCTCTCTTTAAGACTCTTCACAGGGCGGAAACCCATTTCAGAGCTCACGCACCAGTGGATATCCTTCTAATCCAACCTCATGGGCAGTAATGGGTGGGAAGGAGCTATTGAATTCACTTCCTAGCTGTCATACTGCAGTGTCCCCCCCCCATGGCATCTGGAGACCACGTCTCCCCATGGAGCAATGGCAGCAGTGGCATTTTGCCATCAGAGTGGACACGGGAGCAACACCTCCCAAAGCAAGCTTGGGAGCCAGCAACCCCCTGCCAGTCCTGGCCCACCTGCAAGAAAGGATGCCAGTGACATGGCCTTCCCTCCCCACTGGGACTGGAATCCCAGACAACAGCTCCAGTCACAGGGTTCTGGAGATGAAAAGTCAGGGCTGGGACACCCCTTGGCGGCCTCCTAGGCTCTGTGCCAGGCTAACACTCCCACACGCACTCACACACCTGTGCATGAGCAGCTGTCACTCGAGCAGGGATGGGAGCCACCTGTGGCTACACAGCAAGTTAACAGCAAAGGGAAGAGCTAGGACCTGCAGGCACCCAGACCTGGACTTGGTCCTCTGCACCAGGCTAGCTTCTGAGGGATCAGGGCAGTCACCTGTGTCAACCTATAGGGCAGGGCCAAGGGAGAAAGGAACACGGGAGCTTGCAGCCATGCGTCTAGGGCACAGGAGGCACTGGGTGCCCTGAGAAACAAGGACTTCTCCTGGCCCCAGACCAGTAATCCTGCACATACCCACCCTCAACCAGAAGTCTTCTTCCAGCTCTGCAGGCTTGGTGCTGGCTGAGCCAGTAGAGTGGGGTGGGCAGATGAAAGCCGAGGCCACGCCCCCTGCTAGAGACTCAACCTTGCCCCTCAGCTCTGTCCAACGCCAGCTGCCTGTGAGCCTGGCTGGGGAGGACACTGGGTGGAGGACTGACGGCATTGGGCTGCAGGCTCCAGGGGACCGTCTGTGGAAAATACCAGAAGCTAGAACATCCTTCAGTCAGGTACTACAGTGTCCCTCCCCCGAGGCTGGGGCTGCTTTTTAGGAGATGATTCTGGTTCCTAAGAGTAGATGCCAAATAAAAATAAGTAAATAAATGAGTAGATGCCTTCGCTGGGCATGGCGGTTCAGGTGCTGCGTTTCCAGCTACTGGGAGGGTGAGGCAGGAGGACCCTCAGCTGAGTGCAGGCTGGGTTACATAGCAAGTTCAAGGCCAGCCTAGACTACGTAATGAGACCCTGTCTCAAAAACACCAAGAAGAAGGAGGAAGAGGTGGAGAAGAAAGAGGAGGGGCAAAGGAGGAAAAGAAGAGGGAAGAAGAGGGAAGAGAAAGAGGAAGAATGAATGGCTTCTCATAGCCAGAGCTTTGCACTGGAGCTACCAGCTTCCCTCCTTTGGAGGCAGCAACATCCAGCTATTCACAGGGGTATGAATAATAGCTGGCCAAGCGTCTGAGAATGCTGTAGTCCATGCACGGCCCTGACACCACTGTCATTGTCTCCAGGCAGGAGGTAGCACACTGCAAGAGAAAGAGCGGGGATTTCAAGGATGTGCTCACAGGACACAGGGAGGCAAGAGCCCTGAGACCAACCACAAATCCAAGATTACGCAGGGCCTAGAGGAGAGAGAGGCCAGCCCAGCAAGGCTGAGAGGCAGAAGAGGGAGCTCAGTATCTTAGCAGGAAGATCTTAGCATGAAGCCCATGTCACCATGTATTGCAATTGCTCCAAAGGGGCGGGACCCTGTAGATGCCAACTGCGTCCAAAGGTGGGCTTCAGAGTTGAGAGACAATGTGTCTCCTGACTCTGCCATGCCTTGGCCTCATGCTTCTTCTGGAAGCCAGGTGTATGTACTGTACTCACTCCTCTGGGGCCGGCTGTTCCAAGCTGCTCACCACAGACAGCAGCAGGCCAAAGGATTTTGGCCATGGCTGGTGAGCAGGAAGCTTGGCTAGGTAGACGGGGGCCACTGCGTGCTTCAGGACAGGGGAGCGGGCCAGGCAGGCCATGGCTCATAGAGGCCAAGGGAGGTGCAATGGCAGCGCGGCCCTGCCCC
>NDGN011359896.1:0-13690 GCA_002564285.1 Tympanoctomys barrerae | reverse complement strand
CAATCTCCTCCATGCAGGGACAAGTGTATGCACCACCACTAAGGGACAAGCTGCAGCACACCCTGCCTACCTCAGGAAGAAAACCACACAACTGTGTGACAAACAGCAGGGATGTGTGCCGGGCACTGCTCAAGTGGCCTTCGTAGGGGTTTGTTGCATGGCCCCGCCCACATGGCCAGATAGGCCTGGCTTCCTTGCCTGTCAGGACAGGAGTTTGAAAGACTTGCAAAGACCACCAGGCTGAGCAGTGCTGTGTGGTCAGAGGGGTCCTTGTGAAGCCCTAGAGGCCCAGCAGTGCGGTGTCACCTCAATCTCCAGTGAGCTGACACCCATCCTCCAGCAGCGCTTGGACCCTGGCTTGGCCCGCGGGAAACTGCCCTCCGCTAAGTCCTCAGGCAGCAACAGCTCTGAGACTTGAGAGCATTCATTACAGCTGGGACAGCTCAGGGGCCTGCAGAGGACTCAGGCCACAGGGGAGCCCGCGGAAGCACATTCCCATCCCTGCGGGCTCCACGTGGGCTGGGGAGGCTAAACACAAGCCAAGCCTGGGAGGGAAGAAATGCAGCTGCGAGCTGCTGCTGGGGCTGAGGTGGTCCCTCCCAGGGCCCATGCAGAGGGGCGTTGCCGTCACCACATCGAGAATAGAAACGGCAGTCGTACCTGCCTTCCTGGGCTGCTGTGACAATGTAATTTAGATTAAATTAAATGTAAAGCTCTGGGCATAGTACTCATAGGTAGCAGGCTTTCAATGAATGGATGACACATTTAAAATCATAAGTGCACTGTTATTTTCTTTCTCTATGAAGAGCACTGAGAACTTCTAACCCAAGCCAGGCTGCATGTTAGCCTGAGGTCCCCCTCTCTCTGATGGTCATGAAGAAGGCTGCTATGGATGATGTGTGAAAGCCACCTGTGACAGATCATTTACTGAGTCCCAGGTGCTACTGCACACCCTTCACTGATTAATCTTCTTACAGCCTCCTGGGGATCGTTCTTATTATTGTGTTCATTTTACAGATGGAAAGGTAGATGTTTGAATGGATTAGGTGATTTTCCAAAATTATTGAGAGGGAGAACCAGGACTCAAACTCAATTTTCCAGTCTCCAGAATATCATCTCTGAGTCACTGCTCAGGTGCTTAGTGGGGAATAATCACAAGACAAAAGTGAGGCGAAAGGGCTTTTTATAGAGTAGAGGACTCCATGATCACAGCTGGGCCTTGCTGTGAGATGCAGCCCACGTGACAGGGACAGGTCTTCGCAGAGCTATCCCTTTCTGCCGCGGAGTCCTGGGCTGCTCTTCCAGCCACAGCCCAGAGACCCTGTTTGGGCAGGGCCCTCGCCTCTGCTGCCAGCCCTGAACTACCCCTGTGCGAGTCTATCCAGTACAATGCTGGAGCTATAGGGAGGACTGGAAGGGACAGTGGTGGGCAGGCTGTCCCCTGCACGCCACTTAGCCAGTCCCTCATGCGGGCTGCAGCTGCTGCAGGTCCCCACGCCATCTGCTCTGCCCTGTACTACCGTTCTTGGAGCCCCTTTGTCCAGGTTTCTCTGCAGAAGGCAAGACCACCCTGAAACAGCCCTAACAGGGAACCAGAGAGGGAGGAGGTACGAGTGGAAAGAGAGGACGCACAGCCAAAGCACTGGGCAGCAGCTGCTCGGGAAGGCCGGCCCTCAGCTGTAATCTGGGCTTCTGCAGCCAGAGGGGGGAAATGCCACTATTTACATGACAAGGGCCAAAGGAGAGAATTATGGCAAATCAATTCTGCATGAAGAGATAAAGTCCCCTACCTAATGTATGCAGTGAAAGGTAGAAATTCAATTCTCATAATGTCAGATGATGCTGATTAAAACTGACATTCATTATTACTATGATTTTCCCCTCTCTTCTTGGACTTGAGGAACAAATGGTCCTGTAAAGACGGGCTTGTTGGACACCATTGTAAACAGGCCACGAAATAAAGAGAAGGCTACCGTGGCCCGTACCACTGCCGAGCCCTGCCGCAGGAGGTGGGGCTGCGGGGCTGCGGGGCTGCTCCTGCCCTCCGAGCTGCACGGGCCAGCAAAGTTGAGCAGTGCCCTGAGAAGTTCATGGAGTTCCTGTCAGGTCCTGGGTGCCCTGGGGCCATCCGCTGCTCCTCCCTAAGCCAGCCTCCTCCTTGAGCAAATTCCTGGCAGTGTCCCCAAAGCTTGCCTCAACCATGTAGCAAGAAAAAGGGGTCCCCTGGGAAATAGTTCAGGATCTGCCACCTTCTGTATCCTCTGCCTAGAGATCTGCAGGCACCTTAGCAGGCAAAGGTGTTGAGAAATCACGCAGCGAATAAACTGCTTCATTTTTCTGGGTCTCCTTAATCTGGATTGGCAAATTCTTCCTGTCTGAGGCCAGATAGGAAATAGTCTAGGCTTGGCAGATGAGGCAGTGTGTCTCAGGTACACAACTTGATTGTCATAGTGCAAATGCTGGCACAGGCAACGTGCAAGTAAAAGCGTGCGACCGGGTTCCAATAAAGCTTTAAAGAAAATAAAACAGCCAGTGGGCCACAGTTCACCGGACTTTGTGCTCAACCACAAACAGCCCCAGCCCACCAGCCTCTTTTCTATGTAAGACCTACAAACAGGTCACGCTGTGTTATAGCCTGGCACGGAGGACGCCGTCTCTGGAGTGGTAGGTCACCGGTAGACTGTTCAGCCAGCACTTGGCGTAGCGCCTGGCAGATAGCACTAAGTAACTGCACATGGCTATTGATGGTGGCTTCCTTACTGCCCTTATTGCTATTAAGCAGAAGCCCATTCGTTACACTCTCAGGAGAAGCAATTCCTGAAGCCTTCTCCAGCACTTTAATTCCCACAGGAGGTAAGGACTGGCCTCTGATGTGTCACCAGGGAGAGCCACGAAAAGCCCCTACTGGAGTATCCACACTCAGCATCAATTTCCCACCAGAGTCCACCCGCCCTGACCTCACCATCAAAGTTTCTTCATCTTCCTCTCACCTCGGGTGATGACACCTGACACAGTAGCCAGGCACCGGATGAACTGAGGTTCAGCTCACAACCACGCCAGACTCAGCCCCATGCCGCTGGCGGGGCAGCCTGGTAGCGATGTCCAGGCCACCTCTGCGGGCCCAGCTCAGGTTGTCAGCAGCGTGGGTGAGCTCAGAGGCAGGAGCGATGCTAAAGTGTGCCCCCATCTCTTGTCACATAAATGGAGTCCTCAGATGTCTGGCAAAGGCTCCCTTTTCGTTACCCCATCACTGGAAAGCCTCGTTTCCGGAGTAGACGCTGTACTGATACCAGAATTTCTGACCTGGCAAGCCTCAGGAGATGCCTGGCAATGGCTGCAGAAGCCTGAAGAATGTGTGTGTGTGTGTGTGTGTGTGTGTGTGTGTGTGTTGCATGCATATAAAGGCAATGTGGGCATGCACAGCACAGCTCAGGAGTTAGGGTGAAAGGCCAACAAAGGCCTTTGACCTCAGTGGTCAAAGCTGAGGCTGGGCAGCTCATCCTCCTACTTATCTTTGTCCTTACAAAAGCAAGCATGATGCCCAGAACTCAGCAGCACTCAATGTACTTTCATTGACTGATTTTGTTTGTTTCTGAGGCAGAATCTTGCTATGCATTCCAGGTTGGCCTTGAACACACTATGTAGCTTAGGCTGAGCTCGAATTTGCAGCAATCCTCCTGCCTCAGCCTCCTGAGTGCTTGCAAGACAGGTGTGCACCACTACACCTGGCTGGCACTGACTGACTAAAATATCTGATAAATGAATTAATCTTTTCTTTCCTCCTGCTCTTGCCTGCTAGGCCCTTGCCTTGCCCTCCTCAGTGAACTTCAAACTCTCCTGCTCCGCTCCTGCCAACCTTTCCCCGCTGTGCCCTGACATTTGAAATCCTCGCCAGGGATTCTCGAAGGCGCCTGCCTCTGGGTCACTGTCCAGCTTCCCTGAGGGACCGAGGTCACCTGCCCTGTGCGCTGCCTGAGCAGCGCTTGCTCGTGTAGGTCCCTCCGCCCTTCCCGCGGCCCCACCTGAGCCCCACTCGGCCCACGCCCACCTCCCTCCTCCATGGCTCCTGGATGCTTCCTCTAATCCACCCTGATCGCATCACGCCTGGTGGAACTGTTTTCTTACTTGTATGTAGCTGATTGTCCTTGCAAGGGTTCTGAGCATCCCGAGGGCTCCAGGACACCTTTCTAGAAAAGAGTCTCCCTTGTGACAAGGAGTGGTGACTTTGTCACAGCAGCAGCAAGGTGGCTTTTCTACTGGTGTTTAATTCTGGTAAATCCCCTTCATGTGAATCCAGGGCTATAAGAGAGACCACTCGAGTGTTAAATTCCAGGCTTCAAACTTTAACCACAGCTCCCCGTTGGCTGAGGGACCTCCAGCGAGACCCTCCACCTCTGCCCTTCTGTCCTCATTTGTGCAACACAGATGTTCATAATCTGACTGTTCCTGGCTCAGGAAAATGCCGTGAGAATGACAGGAGATGATGCTGATGGAAGAAAGCCCCTGGTCAACCTGCAGGCACTGCAGTGACAGCACTTTCCTGTAGCCTGCTCCGTGCCGGGCTCTACGCTAACGATGCTCATGAAGGCTCTGGATTCCTAGGAAGGTCTTCTAGGAAACTGAGACTGAGAAAACTGAGTCTGACAGGAGAGACATGACCAAGGTCTTACAGGCCGCAGAGGCCCGGTTCTGTAGATTGTAAGGTCCAACTTTTCACTTTGCCACACTGTGGGGACTTTATTATCTGTTTGGCCATAAGGTGGGGAGCTATAGCTCAGGGTGAGGGCTACAACCTCACTCAATAAATCTTTTTTTGATTAACTATTTGAACGCATAAGGTAAAGTAAACAAGGCAAGTAAAACTGAGGCCTGCTCCCTGCCCTCTAGGAGTTCGTGGTACAATGCAAATGACAAACACTGCAGGAAACAGAAGACAGCAGTTGGACATGGAAGAGCTATAAACATGACAGGTTGCACAAGGTTTGTGATTTTTCTCAGCAAGGTCCTCATCAGTACTGATGGAAGGTGGCCCATGGACCCGGTTTACCTTGGCAAGGCTTCCGATATCCTCACCCAAAGAAATTGTTCTGCTTTAACCTAGATTGGTCACATTTATCTCCTTGTGATCTGGTTTGGAAGTAAAGGATGCCCTGGAAATGTACAACAGTGGGGACAAGAGGTGACCTCTCATCTGGAAACCTTCCTTGACACCTCAGAAGGGACTGACAGATACAGTGGGGGCTGACAGCAGGCACGGCACAGGAAGGTAGGTGGTGACACCTGAGCCCACTAGCTGGCCTCATGCGCAGCTGCGCTCTGAGTGAGTTCTCCCGGGCACTAAGCCCCATGCTGCTTAGGAACCTGGGCATTAGGCTCCACATCCCCAACTCCCAGCCACAGAACCCTGGTGCCCTCACATGGTCTGTGAAAATAAGACTTATACAGTCAGTTCTTGTAAGATATAGGTATGGATCAGTTTAGCAAGTCTTGCATGTAGGAATGGTCTTCATTTTGTCTAATGTAGAACTTTCTAGTAAACTGGGTCACAGGAGCTATTCTTGTCTCACAGAGCTAGAATGACTTGGGACATAGTTTGGGGGGAAATGTTCTTTCTTTTTACACAGGGGCATGCTGGGAGCCAAGGCAGTAGGGAGGGAGGGCTGGATGCCTATGATGGGTCGCTGCAATGCCGAGTATGGTGGTGCACACCTGTGACCCCAGCTACGTGGGAGGCTGTGGCTGGAGGACTTAGAGTTTGAGCCTAGCTTGGGCAAAATAACCAGAACCTATTTCCAGAAAGAGATCAGTTGGTGAAAAACTGAGACCAGTATCTGGGCCTAAAGGCTTTAGCAATGGCCCAGTCCCAGGCAATACAATTGCTGAACAAAATAAAGCAGGTTGGATGGCTATAAGAAAAAAGAAAAAGCTTTTGGATGGGCCAGCTTACACTGTGCTGTACTTTAATATACTCTGTGTGTGTGTGTGTGTGTGTGTGTGTGTCTGTGTGTGTGTCTGTGTGTGTGTGTGTTTGGAACAGTAGTGTTTACGGATCCTACGGTAAACAACAGCACAAGAGTGACCAGCTCTGACCCACAAATGGTGTTCACCCTCGGAGAGTAAAGAGGGCTGTGGTGTTGAACTAACAGGGTTCAAGGGGAAGGGACAGCCACTTCCTGGCTCTTGCCACTTGGGTATGCAAGTCGAATGCTACTGGCTTTTTTTATTTTTCAAGAGAAGCAGGACAGATTTGGATGGCATGTCTCCTGCTGAAGAAAAAAATTTTCATGCTGCATTTTGCGTGTCCTCTGGGCTCCCCCCTCCCCTCCCCTCCCTCCCTTCCCCTCCCTTCCTCCTTTCCTCCCCTCCTCCCCTCCCTCCCCTCCTCCCCTCCTCCCCTCCCCCCTCCCCTCTCCTTCTTCCTCTCCTTCCTCCTCTTCTTTCTCCCTCTCCTCCTAGCATTCATGCCTCTCCTAGGCTGGCCAAGCACGGGCACGTTCTGTTCTGGCAGTGGTGAGCGAAGCAGGCAGGTCAGCAGGACGGAGCTCTCCCTGGCCCCGCTGGCTCTGCTGCGCTGGACTTCCCCACAGAGAGAAACTGGGCCCACAGCGCTCTGCCAGCAGCCGCTCCCCACATAAATATTGCCAGGTTGGAGCTAATGCGAAATGAGCGGCCTGTAATCCAAACAAACAGACCATTGTCCTGCGATTATTTCTCCTCTGGACAAAAGCCCGCGCACGCGGCTTCCCATTTTTTTAACCTCTGTGTTTATGGGCCATGTTAATGTAATTCGGCAGCTCCGCCTTCAGCGCCATCAGAAAGCCGCCTGTATCTGCATTTCACAATTTCAAAGCCTTTCTGGTCTGCTGCACTTCACTGAATGGGGAAGCTTTGTCCGCTTCATTCTGAGAAAGCAGAGGACAGAAAACCGACCCAAGCCCTTTGACATGAAACAAAACATCCCGCGCTGCGCCCGCTGCTGCTCTAGCGCAGAAGCAGGATGGCCCAGCCCTGCACATCCTCCCCGATCCTCTCTGTGGCCCGGGACTTGGGCCCAGGGGGTGACGTCTGGGCCACCAGCTGGACACCCTAGGGAAACAGTGGTTCATCTGACCATCTCAGTCCCCACTGAGGAGGGCCAGGCTGTGCTCTGGCCTCTTGTGAAGTCATCCCAAGTCCTTCCTGGTGCCAGGCTCTAGGCTGGCAGCTCCACGGGCCTGCTCCTCCTCAGACTGGCAGCTTGGGAGCTGGGACTTGTCATTTTACAGATGGGAAAACTGAGGCTTAGAGAGGCATAGTGCTTTGCTCAGTCCCGGGGTGTCTGGGAATGAAAAGGAAGGAGTCTCTTTGACAGAGTCCAGGGCAGCAGAGCCAGCGGGGCCAGGGAGAGCTCGGTCCTGCTGACCTGCCTGCTTCGCCCACTACTGCCAGAACAGAACGTGCCTGTGCTTGACCAGACAGCAAATCGGGCTGTCTTTATCCGTGCTTAGAAGACTTTCAGTGTTAGTCTCCTGAGTGAGTGTGGATTTCTATTTTATTTTCTATATACTTTTTTAACTATCCAGGTAATCTATGAATACATTATCTCCCAGAACATTGCAGTTAAGGCTTAGGGCTGCTTCGATGACCCCTACCGATCTCCCCCTACTCACATGGCCCAAGCGCTTCCCTCCCCTCCCAGACAGCCACAAAACCAGCCTCCACAGTGTCTCCCAGTGTTCGTCCCAGTGTTCATGAGCTGTGTGTTTTCTATGGCCTCCAGCACACATCATTTGGTGCTCCACTACAGTGGGGATCCTAGGGCATACATCTTTCACAGTCTACCTTTTATTCTCCAAGAACTCTGGAGGAGAACACAGAAGGAGGTCAATCTAGAATTCTCTCAGCCTTCAAGCATGACCCACCCCAGGTTCCCTTTGTTGTTCATTGTTTCACACTCAAACACCGCCCTGTAGGGCCAACCTTTGAGGGCATTTCCTCCGAGCTGACCTGGAGGCTGGACTGCTGCAGGAGACAAGGGCTGCCTGGACCTATATCCATCTGCATCTTCACAGAACAGGGCCCAGACTTCGTTGGGTTCCTTGTGCCTCTCTGTCACACAGCAAGGTGGGCAGTGGTATAGGGAGCAGTGTGTATAAGAAAATGAGGTAGAAACAGTGGGTCTGGAGGCCCTGGGAGAACTACAGGGGCTGCTGACCCTTCAGAGTTGTCACAAATTGAGACAAGGGGCCATGACTTCTTTACACTTTTGTAGACAAAAGTACCCTTCTTCTCAAAAATGATAAATCTTGGGTGAGAGAGTTTCCTGCGGCTCTGGGCAACGATCAGAAAGGGACACAGCTGTGTCCACTTAATGGCTCAGTGATGGATGTATCAGCCCTGAAGAGGGAAGGTGGCAACACTATGTACTGCTAGCATGGCAGCCAGAATTGCAACTACATTTCCCAGCATCCTCCACAACTATATCCCTGACAAGCTCATAACAGCTTCTAGAACATGGGTGTGAATGCTAGCCTTAAAGGGAAGGACTGTACAACTAGATTATTTTGGATTTCTCCAAGAAAGAAAAGCTACATTCAGGGTTCTTCAACAAATTTTATTTGGAGTCTCCCTGAAAGAAATTAAAAATGTGTACTAAGTAATACCTTAGGCCACTGGACATATACTTTTAAATAAATTAAATAGATGTAGGACCCCCAAGTCTCTCCCTATATTTACGCCAGTTTTATCTCCTTCTGCACACTATAAACGTGTCCTTTTCATGGAAATGACTTTGTTCTGGGCCATGTGTATCCTCTGAAACCTGGGCCCATTTATGACTCCCTGCAATAATTGCAACAAGAGCCATAGATTCTGTCCGATGCATAGAACAAAGTAAAGCAAACACGGCAGGCAAAAGACCCAAGTAGGCTCGTCGAAGGCAGACAGTGCCCGGCTAAAAGAATCAAGACTAAGAAATCTCTGAGCTCTGAGGCCTGGACTTCAATCCCAGCCTGGCTACCCTCAGGAACTTGGGGGAGTTCCCATGAGTCTTCAGTGCTTTCATCTGGGAAATGGGCACCACCCACCTGCAAGTAAAGGGCAGGCTTGGCACCTTGTTCAGAGGCCTCTGGCTACCCTTGCTTCTCTGTGAGCCCCACAGTTCGGCTAATGGCTCATTACAGTGGGTGGGTGGTCCCAGGCTCCGCTGCCTCTGCTCAGTAAATGATGGTTCTACCACCAAAACTTCAGCAGCGCTTCATCTCCCAGCTGGTAGCACTGACTAAAAAAGCACCATCACCAATGTGGAAATGAGCTGTAAGGAACCATCACTCGGGAGGAAGGTAGAAACACCTCCTGAGGGATTGTTATGGGTCAGAGGTTTACAAACATTACCCTGCTTATCCTTCCCGACTGCCTGAGAGACCTGTACATCTACAGACAAGAAAATCAGGACCCAGCATGATGGGAGTTTGTGTGCCTCATAGAGTGAGCTTCATACCGGCCCTCTATTCGTTCAGACTCAGCATCAAAACTTGTAATGATGTTAATAGTATGTCTTTTAAGTTGCAGCAGCATAAGCACTGCTCTAAGCATTTTACTTACATCAACTATCCAACCGTCAGGACAACTCCACTGGGTAACTACGTGCACTTTGCCGAGGGTGAAATCGAGGTACAGAGTGGTGAGATCATTGGCCAGGATCACACAGAAGGTAGAAGTGAAGGCTGAGATCTGAACCAAGCCTGGCTTTGGAGCACATGTGCTTCCTTCTGAACTTTGCGGCGTCTCTGCCCCTGTTCTTCTCTACTTCTTGAGCTTATTCTAAGAAGATCAGCCGGAAAGGGATAGACAAGGATCTGCCCATGCTACAGATGGACAAACAAAGGCCGAGGTAGGAAGAGACTTGGTCAGAACACGCAGAGAAGAGCAGCAGTTCAGTAAATGTGCAGTTCTTGGATCTGGCATAGCGCTCCCTGTGGTGGCAGGTGAAGGTCTAGGCAGAAAAGGGGAACTGTGGGAAGAGGGCTGGAGTGAATCCATCGATAGCAATGGGGACTCCTGGGTGCTGGCAGCCAGATACGTGCTTGGGCAGGCAAACCAATCCTGAAGTTCTACCGTGTGCAGCTAATGGGTCTTGCCACACCCTCCCTAGACTTCTCTTGTGCCAGGTGAAAGTCAAATGTCAATGACAAAGACAACACCTCTGCCACTACCGAGAGCTGGAGAAGGCAGTGGGTGCAAGAGTGGAGGCTGGGCCAGCTCTCGGCTCTGCTCGCTGTGCAGATCTGCAGCCTCTGCCATCCCCGGTCCCGCTCTAGAAAGCCGTGATGGGGAAGTGCTCCCCACGCCAGTGAGAACTGAGCCTGCAGACAGACCTAAAGGATATAACACAGGCCTGACAAAATAACTGCTCCACAAACATGGTGTCACTACTGTTTATTCTGAACACTGCTACATTTTGGGCAGTGACCACGGGTCAGGCACTAGCAAAGGACATGATTTATACCCTCATCCTAATTACCTTCTGCAGTGGGTATTTCTGTCTGTAATCTGCAGGTGAGTCAATGCAGACTTGGAAATGATCGGGAAGGGAGCCAGATACCTCTTTGGTGTGTGGGCTCCACTGAGTGCATCTCCCCTTTAAATACAGCATCAAAGTGTTCTTGCCAAATTGGCCAAGGAAAAGGCTGCCAGGATCCTTACAGCAGACAAGCACTCAGCTGGTGAGGGCTGCTCAGAGGTCACCGTGGCATCCTAGAGATGGGAGCGCCCCGCAGTGTGGAGGCCGCACCGCCATGCTGCCTCCTGAGCTGTGGTTGACCAGATGGCTTCATCAGCAAAGTTGGTGGAGCTGAGCTCTAGGAATGGTGGGTGTTCTCATCAATTGGATGGAGAAAGGAAGGAGCACTAATCCTTTGGAAGCTGCAGGATGCTCTTTTAAGGTCCACACTGTGCTCCACTCCACTCTACCCAGTGTCTGGGACAGGCTGTAGACTAGCCTTCTGCACCACTTCTGCCTCTCTTAGAGGCTCTGGCTCAGCTCGTTCTTGATTCATATCCCCATGTGGGTGCTCTTGGGGCTGTAATGGGACCTGGGAAGCAGCCATCCATACAAGGAAGGCAGTGTGTTTCCTGGACTTAGATGCTGCATTTGTCATAAATTTGCTACCAACTGCTCCTCTTGGTAAAAGTGACTACAAGACCAGTCCTTTCTACATGCTGTACTCTTCTAAGAACATTACACAAACAATTTAACTAATTCCCATGAGAGCTGATGAAAATACTATACATCACATCTGGCTATGCCCATTTTATAGATCCAAGGTCATAGCCATAATACCATATGTGGGGGCTCAACCTTCAGTTCTTTGTCTCCAGAGTGCTTTCCTTCTGAGCTTGTTCAAGGTTCTAGCAGGGCAGTGGTCCTTCTCTATCAGGAGCGGCCATCTTCTTTGACCGAGCACACAGCTTTGGAAGGGACGAGCATGGAGTGGTCAGGGAAGGGGGCACATCTGCCTAGCCAGCCAGCTCAGCCAGTTCCACCCTGGGGACCACTGGGGTGACAGATGGCACAGCCAGATCACCCTCCCATCCTCCAAAATATTTGTCCTTAAACCATTTTGTGATCTTTTATATGATTCCTCTGCACTATAATTTCCTCTTCTAAAACCCAGAAGACAAAAAGCTACCTGAACTACAACAACATCAGAGAAGGAACTCGCCATCGAGTAAAAACAATTATAATAGCTTTGAATTTTTGACACGTACTGTAGCCTAGCACTGGACTATGAGTTTGGGTTCCATTTGATCTGTTTAGCTCTGCTATTTGGGACTTGTGTCCCTCCAAAGGACACTTCGAACTCTTATTCCCCAGGACCCCAGAATGCGACCTTACCTGGAAACAAGGATGATGGGGCCGGGGAGATGGCTCAGTAGAATAAGTGCTTGCCTGGTAAGCTCAAGGGCCTGAGTTCAATCCCCGGTTCCACCAATAATAATAATAATAATAATAATAATAATAATAATAATAATAAAATTTTTAAAAAGAAAAGAGAAACAAGGATGTTGCTGGTGCAATAAGTTACAATGAGGTCATATTAGAGTAGAGAGAACCCTCAGTGAGATGAGAAAACATGGGGAAGGACATTACGTGATGACACAGGGACAGGGAGGACAGAGGCAGAGATTGGAGGGATGCTGTCACCAGCCAAGACACCTGGACTAAAGAAATTGGAACCAGCAAGCACAGAGACCCCTACAGAGCCTTGAAAGGGCGCATGGCCCTGTGAGCTCCTTGAGTTTGGACTTGCGGACTTAGCACACAGGACAATACATTTCAGTTGTTTTAAGGTTTGTGTGCTTGGTTCCAGGAGCTCCAGGGAGCTAATCACACACAATTGTAGGAGTATTTTCCATCATTTGTTTGCAAGGAGGAAAACTGAAGCTCAGAAGATGTAACTGATTTGTCTAAAATCAGCCAGCAAGTCAGTGGCTGGGGTGGAACACGAGTCTGATGGACGCTGGGCCCCTGAGCTTCAGTGCCAAGCCCTGCGGGAGCTCATCACGTCCCTGGTCCCTTCCACGTACCATCCTCTCAGCTGCTCCTCCTCCCACGGAGCCTCCCTTGCTTCCAGGCCCCGCTTCCCTGAGGTGTCCTGTGGACACCTGCACCGTGGCCTCTTCTCCTCAGAGCTCTGTGGCCTTTTGCAGTGCTGGGCCACACAGAACCACTCTTTGTGCTTTCCTTCCCACCCCCTTGCCAGGTCTCTGTGAGCCTGGTCTCTGTCACAAGACTGAAGGCTCTTCTGGTGCGTGGCCTGCTTTAATTTCCTGCTGTGTTCTGCCCAATCCTAGTGGGGTTCAGCTAGGACCTGCCAGTGTACCCTGAGACTGTTGCATCCAAACCAAGATGCTGGTTCTGTCTGCCTCCAAATGTGAGCCATCCGCACAGCCACCCGAGCTGCAAGAACTCCTCCCGCGAGCTTCTGGCATATTGGACCCGAGCTACCTTTAACGTAGTGTAAATGCTAGGCTAGTTTTCTCATGGAAAAATCTGTGTTCACCCAGGATGCAATAACATAATTTCTTCCATCACTAATGGGAGGGGCATTGGCACAAATTTTTGGAAAGAAAAGTTGTGCCTTTGATGCATTTCTTTTCCTATAAGTTCGCAGTTTTTAATCCACTGCTAGAAATCCTTCCTACTCAAATGACCAGAAATTCTAACATATATTTACATTCAGATATACTCACTCAAATTATATTATTTTTATCTCTCTCTTTCTTTCTTCTTTCTTTCTTTCTTTCTTTCTTTCTTTCTTTCTTTCTTTGGTACAGGGTTTTGCAACACAGCTAAGACTCATAGTGATCCTCCTATCTCAGCCTCCTCAGCACTGGGATTACAGGCATGTGCCACCACTCCCAATTTCAGGGCTGGCATGGAGCACCTGGGTTCTGGGGCCAGCATGGCATGTGGTACCAAGGATCAAACCCAGGTACTTGTGCTTGCCAGGCAGGCACTTAGACTGCCAAGCTATCTCCCTAGTCCCCAAGTAATATTAGTTTGAAATAAACTAGAAAACCACTGAGTAACAGATTCTTTAAATTATGGTAAACTCACAGAACTATGCCTTTTAAAAAAAACTTATGTGTGTGTGTGTGTGTGTGTGTGTGTGTGTGTGTGTGTGTGTGTCTGTGGCCAGCTCAGCCC
>NDGN011359877.1:0-24497 GCA_002564285.1 Tympanoctomys barrerae | reverse complement strand
CGGGGAGATGGCTCAGTGGAATAAGTGCTTCCCTGGCAAGCACAAGAGCATGAGTTCAATCCCTGCTTCTGGGGAAAAAAAAAAAAAAAAAAAAGCCAATTTTACAGCTGAGGAAGAGGCAGCTCACAGGATCTGAGTGTCCGTGGAATGTCACACAGCGCAGGGGAGGGAGATGTTGAAAAGAACCCAATAGGGGGACCTATACCTGTAATCCCAGCCCCTGTTCCAACTATACTCAAAGAGTAGGAAGAACCAGAGGAGGAGCCTACCAAGCCTGGGGTGGGAGTCTGGAACGCAGTGACAGTTACAGCCCTCCTCAGCCCATCCCCAGGGGCCTGTGGCCCGACGCCCGCACCTCCCATCCCACACTGCGGCACAGCCAGCCTACATGGCCAGCCACTCCTAGGCCCTCAGCAGGGCTCCTCCCAGCAAACCACTGCCCAGCAACCCACTGGGGAGTCCCACAGGCTGACCGCTTCACAGTCATAACCACATTTTGGGGTGGGAACTACTTACCCTGAAGCTTCATGCCAGCAACCAGGCACCAGGCGTTCCAGCCCAAAAGCCTCAGATCCACACCCAAGCCGGCAGGTGGGCATCCACAGCCAAACCACCCTTGTTAAATACTATCCTTCCAGTGTGTTGACACTGAGGAAAATCCTCGAAGGGCTGTGCAGAGGAATCATAAAACCTCAGAGACAAGCAGTCAGGAAAACAGGATGGTCTTCCCTGCAGTGAAATCCCTCCTGCCAGCTCATTTCTTAGCGGCTAGAAGCAATTTAATCGGGATCTTAATACTTCCTATTTAACAAATATGGACACATCTGAGTTCAGACAATCTTCCAACAAATACTAGCACCGGGCACAGTGGGCGCTCCAACAACAGTCAGAACCACTAACCTGTGGAGATCATGTACAGCCCTTAATATACGCTAGGCCTACCGCTGAGCCCTCTTTTGTCCTCCCAGCAGCCCCCATCAGGAGGGCCTATTACAATTCCATTTTACAAAGGAAGAAATTAAAGCTTTGGAGTAAATAACTGTTCCCAGGTTTCAAAGCCAGCAAACGGCAAACTAAGACCTGTCTAGCTCCAAAGCCTGTTTCCCACTCATGACCCAAGACGTAGCCCTGTCTGCAAAGAGCCTCCCCTCTGCAGGGGACTGGGCAGCCTCCAAATCTACTTCCTCTGAGGGGAGCTAACTTCCTGCTCCTTCACTCTTAAGTCCACCTGAACCTCACGAAGGGATTCTCCAACCACAGAAACCAGGTGGACAGTGGGGCCAGTGCAGCAATTCTCTGGGGTTCCACAGAAAGCTAGAGCCGCATTCATCCCTCCACACACCGCCCTCTCTGTGCAGCTCAACTGAGGGCCCTGGAAAGTGGGTCAGCTCTCATGCTGAGCCACCCTGAGGTGACAGTTGGAGAGAAGAGGACTTGGTTTGAAAGAGAACAGGCCAGAAGAACAAGCTCACTGCCACTGAATGGCAGCCAGCCTCAGAGGTGGCCCCAGGACGCAGGGGCACCTCCAGCAGGCAAAGGCAGCACCCCTTAGGCTGGGGAAGTGGACAGAGGCAGGCAAGAGCTGCCACTGGCCAGCTTTGGGAAATTCCCTCAACCTCACTGGATGTCTCTGCCAAGGAAAAAGCAGGTAAGAGTTCATCCCCAAATCCCACGGAAGGGGGGCACTGTTAAAGGGACCTATGCAGATAACCAAGCTGAAGAGAGTTCTGAGACCTATCTCACAGATAAGGGGCCAGTCAGCACCGTGCAGCTCCCAGGCACCCACACCCTGCCTGACACATCCTCCATGTGCTCGGACTGAGCAGGCTCGAAGTTCAGACCCAGCACCAGAGCCCCCGGAGGCCCCTGCCCATCCTGCCTCTTGGGGCAGGGCCTGCCCTCTCATACTGGCAGAAGCCACAGGCCTGCTGCTCACCTTCTCTTGGGGGATGGAAGTTGGGGATCCTCAAAATGAGGCCTTCTGTGCTTCCAATACATGTTGGGGTGCCAGCCATACACTAGACGCTTGGTAAATGTCTACTAAGCAATTTACAAGCATTACTTTTGCGAGGGTTTTGTTTTGTTTTGTTTTATTGAGACAGGATCTCGCCGTGTAGTTTGGGCTAGTTTTGAACTCACTCCTGCTCTAACCTCCCAAATGCTGGGATTACAGGCCTAGGCCACCATGCCCAGCTGCTGTTTGGTATTGTTCTGTTCTGTTTGGTTTTGTTGTCCTTTTTGAGACAAGATCCCATCATGCATTACAGGCTGCTCATGAACTCACTATGTAGCCCAGGCTGGCCTTGAACTTGCAGCGATCCTCCTTCTTTGGCTTCCTGAGTGCTGCGATTACAGGCCTATGCCACCATGCCCAGCATGACAAGTATCACCTCCCTCTGAAATGCACGAACAGGCAAGGAAACCTGCAGGAGGCTGGCTTGCTCTGGAGCTTCCAACGCTGGGTCAGACTGAGAGCTCATGTCCCTCCCTGACCCCAAGACGAACTTCTCATCACAGGGCAGAGTCATCCTCATTCAGACCTGGTGGAGGGACTCACCACGGAGCCCCAAGCCCAACGCTCCCAAGCACAGGGAGTGCTTGACCTAGGAGTTGTCATGCAGAGGACATCAAAGGGGCTGCATACAGAAAACAGAACTTTCCTTATGTCATCATTCGAACGCCTGTTTCTGAAGGTGGACCCGACACAGTAGCACCACAGTGCACGCATACAAGTTGTAAGTGAAAATTCCTACATGGGAAGCACAGAGTCGAAATGTCTTCACCAAGAGGTACGCAAAAGCCTGGTGGTGCACACCCACAACCCCAGTACTCTCAAGACTAAGGCAAGAGGGCTGTGAGTTTAACTCCAGCCTATGTTTATCACATAGCACAAGACCCACCCTCAAATAAATACAAGAAAATGAGAAAGTGACTATGCACTAAGAACAATGCCATGCCAAGCAGTAAGGAAAGGCCAAGGAGAGCAGGTTCCAGCACTCACAGGTCAGGGGGCCACCACCAAGAAACAAAGACAGGGGAAGAGTCAGAGACAAGATGCTCGGGGCCCAGTCCCAGCCCACTCCCTGCCGGGAGAAGATAGGGCAGGAAACGGATGAGCAGGCTTAGCCAGTAAGACAGGAAGAACTCCAGGCACTGCAGGAGAGGGGGCTTCAAGGAATGAGAGAGCAAGACGCAGCTCACTGTGGCCATGGACAGAGATCCCGGGAGCAGCACAGGCAGAGCACCTCTCTCCCCTGCAGGTGTCGAGAGGGCCCTCCTTCATCAAAGGCTAAAGAAGCAATTGTCCTCCATCCACCTGCTCAGCCACAAACAGCCACCTGTTTGGTGACATTTCAAGAGTTGGCAGGAAGCAGAGCCCAGGGCTTGGGCAGCCCCATGCAAGGGTGCCCCAGGTGCTGATCTGAATAGCAGCACCTGTCTGAGCTACTACAGGGAGGCCCTCGGGTCAAAACCCACACACCCTTGCAGGGCTTATGAGGGGAAGCCAGCTGCAGTCATCATAGGGCCAAACTCTGGGCACAGCCTGATAGATGTTTTCAGGTGAACGGTGCAGCAGAGAAACCAGCAGAAGGAAAAAGGGAAAGGGGCTTTATTTTCTTTGAGGACACAGGAGAGAATGTGGGGAAGGATGAGGAATTTTTTTCCCCTGGACTAGCTAGACAAAGGGAGGCTGAGGCTTCTATGGCCTTTAGCCAGGGGAGGGGTTTGAGGGGATGTTTAGATATACCTGAGAAACTGATCAGGGGTCTTCCCTGAGGTGGCGGGAAGGGTGAAAGTAAATTTTGTCCTGGGCTAAGTTGGAGAAGAAGGGGAGGTGGTCTTGGGAAGATGGCTTTTGTTTTAAGGACATCAGCCATATTAGATGACCACCATAATGATTTTAGCAGATTTTAGGGCCAGAACCTATCACAGCCATGGTCAACTGGCACAGATAGAAGGGTGAGCAGACTCAGTGATCTCCCACAAGTCTACAGCCCACCATGTTTACTGAAAACCCCAAGAATCAAAGGATGGAATAAGAGGGCAAAAAGATTTCAGACTGCCATCTTCCTTCTTTACAATGGCAGAAGCCCTCGAGCTTCTCCTCCACAACCTACTTATCTCAAAACAAGGCCTGATGCAGGCTTTGTCAGGAATGAGGCTCCAGGGCCAGGGAGATAGCTCACCTGCCTGGCAAGAGCAAGGACCCAAGTTCAGTCCTCAATATCACATGCCACACTGGCCCAACACCGAGTGGCGCAGACCTATAATCCCAGAGCTGGAGAGGCTGAGACAGGAGGACACTACGAGTCTGTGCTGAGTAGCAAGACCCTGTACCAAATAAATAAATACATAAATACTTTTTTAAATGAAAAAAAATCTGTTAAAAGAAGCAAGCTCCAAGACATAAGCTCGCCTGCAGGAGGTTTCCCGAAAAGGGTGCACAGAGGGGCAGGCGGGCTAGGACTCAAGTTGCACCTGAGGCCCCAGCCAGTCCCTTCAAAGCTAGGAAGATTCCTCAGAGTTGATCCAAAGCCGAGGGGGAGACCAGCTTTGTATGCGAGTTCCTAGGTGGGGACACTCCTTGCAGCTAAGAGTGACTCCTGAGGCCGGGCTTGGCCCTCAGCTGTCAGCAGCCAGTGTTTCCACAGCTGGGAACGAGGAAGTGTGCTCTGAGCAGCCGGGGCTGTGCAACGCAGTGCGGTCAGTGCCTGCGGCCTCTGCAAAGGGCTCCCTCCCTCCCTCCCTCGAGAAGCTTCAGCCAGCGCAAGAATCAGTTCAGTGATCTCAGAGAGAAACGACACGTCAAGTCGCAGAGGAAGAGCACTTGACTGTTATTTTTATGTCACCCACAGCAGAGCTGATAGGATCTAACGTTCTCTTTCCTGGCTTTAGATTATTTTTAAAAATATGTAATTTCACTTCAGAAAACCTGCCGATGAGTTGCTGCGTGAACTTTCCGTTTTCTTCCCATCATTCTCAAACTCCTACTTTATGTATCAAAGAAATCTATTTTCTGATCTCTAGACTTGGGCTAAATACCTGAGCAGATACTTACGCTGAGCTGGGGACAAAGTCGAGGCAATAACATGGTTAAAACTTTATAGTAAATAATAATTTACCGGGCACATACTGTTTGGCAACCTATTTTTTGTGTTAGTGGTTATGCCTTGACCACTTCAAGCAGTTGTTGTTCATTCTGTGTGTGTGTGTGTGTGTGTGTGTGTGTGTACTTTAACTACAGCGCAACCGCAGGGCCTCCTACAGGCCAGGCACACACTCCCCCTAAGCCTCATCCCCAGCCCTCAAGCAATAATTCAAACAGCAAGTTCTTGGTGTTTTTAACAGCCAAAGGTCTAGCTATGCTCATTGTACTGATGCAATACACCAAGATTGTATATTAAGGACATTAGATCTACAGATTTGCAGTTCTTCATGAGTACGAATACTGCTTATACTGAATACCTATGTGTTCAAGTTCTCTTCAAACTTTAATTGGTCCTTAAGGCAAATCCTGAGAGCCTACACACGCGTGACTACTGAGCGCGTATCTTATGACGTAAATAACAGGTTCCTCCAACCTGCAGCACTGACTAGCAGAGAGCGGTCCAGGAGGCTTGCTCTCCGCCAGAGCAACTCCAGGAAAAGTGTGCTTTCCTTTGCTGCTCGAGCAAAGCAGCCTTTACTTGACTTCTACCCCAGACCCCATGATGGGCGGATAGGCCCAACTCCATCCCAGTCAGGCATGTCTTCCCACGGCTGGGCATAGGACCACAAGGCATCTATCTAACACAGTGATGCCCACCTCCTAAAGACCAAGAGCCACACTACAACACTAAACCCACTTCTCTATTACAAGGTGCCACAATTAAACCTGAATCCTGAGGCTTTAGTTTAGAAAAAAAATTTCTACATTAACATCTTTTGTCTTAAAAGAAAAATACAATAGCATCCACACCATAGACTTGGCCACCAGGCCACCACTGATCACATCCTGAGGATCAATTCCCCCAGGCCTCCCTGGAATCCCATCTAATGGTTCACTGGCTCTAGAGCCAAATGATACTAAATCAATTCTGGGTCTTTTAAATTCAAATAGCACCTTTCTAACTGTAGCTTTGGCACACAGATTCTTTACCTCTGTCATCACTATCTCTCTTCTTTGTTATCACTATCATCAACTGTTATTTACAATTCTCATCTAGCAGTCTGCAGGTACTGTCACCATTAATCCTCAAAACCAAGCTGAGAGAAATTGCTGACCCTATTTGATGGGTAAGAAAGAGGAGGTTCAATACAAGGAACCCACTCAATGCCTACACCCTTACGGCCTCACCATGACTTACAGAACCACCTCTGGAGCCCAGCAATAAAACCTGCAGTTCTAGTGAGGCAGGAGAAGGAACAGCCCAGTCTCCACAGGATGGAGACCGCGATCAAACACTGATAGTCCTGGTGCTGTGCTGGGGATGGCCAGCAAATGAAGGAGGCAGGACAGGGGAGACTGAGCTGACCTCCGTGAGGGCTACAGTGACCACTTCCAATAGCACCCAGTGCGCCCTGCTGCTAACATCTGGTACACACACGCTATGGACGTAAGTCACTGTTAGTTTGGCCCATGAGAGACCAAATTATGGAGTTAAAAGGCATCACAGGAAATCAATCCAATTCCCTCAGTTTGTTTCCAAAATTAAAACACTAAGGTTTAAGGAAGCAAGGTGACCAAACCAGTTCACAACAGACCTAGAGCTATGACCACCCAACTCAGGGGTCCAAGAGAACGTAGGAAGAGAAAGAGAAAATTCACAAGAACTGCACCCAAGACCCAAAAATAGAACGGGGGGTTAGATTTTAAACAAAAGTATCTCAATTTATAGGACTTTGACTAGGAATTTGACCTAATATTTAACATACCTGAGCCCCTAAAAGTCAATAATGTCTGATAGGTCTTTCCGCAGCACAGTAAAAAGACAAGAAAGATAAAAGAAGTCTTTATTAACTCCCAGGACACAGAGAGGATCAAGGGCAGGGGGGTCAGGTAGCCTCTCTGGCCTGAGACACAGAAGGCTGAGGCTTTTATGGACTTCGGCTAGGGGTGGAGTTTGAGGGGGAGGTTTAGAAATATCTGAGGAGCTGATTGAGGTCTTCCCTGAGGCTGCGGAAAGGTAAAAGGAAAGGAAATCGCACCCTGGGCTGAGCTGAAGAAGGGGAAACGGTCTCTGGGAAGATACACTGTTGTTTTAAGGGCTTTAGCCAGATTAGATGACCACCATAATTATTCAGCCACGCATACGAGGGCCAGAACCTATCAATGTCAACAATAACAATGACTAAAGACGTGATAAATCCAGCCCAATGTAGCTGTATTTTATACATGGACAGTGTTGTTACAGTTTTGATCACAGAAGCCAAGGACACACCCAGCATTATCCAGGCCAACACAAAGCAAACACACACGTGAGCATGCACACACACACACACACACACACACACACCCGCAAAGAGAAGAGACAGGTACCACCGGAGTGCGGGAGGCTTGACTGGTGCAACTAGGACTCCAGTTCTCCAAAATTGGAAAATTACTCAATGGATCCCACTAGGCCCTGACAGCCAAACTGCACCAGGCGTTGGCAGTTTCCTTCCGAACTGCTCTGTTTTTTTTTTTCGTTCATTTGAATACTAGGGAAGTGTGTGCCATGATTCAGCGCTGAGGCTAGCCAGGGAACGAGACAAACCCTGTCCTTCCAAGGGATCTTGCAAGCAGGCAGGCAGGCAATGGGCACTGTGCAGGGGATGTGGGAAGAGCATGGGAAAGGACACTGGTGGCAGGTCAGCTGGAGAGGGGGTGGGGCACGCAAGGAGGGCTGGCTGGACAAACAGCAGAGGCCCTCACCCAGGTGACCTTTCAGGCCAGTCCTCAGGAAGGGACACAGGAGTGTGCCCCTGGGCACCCAGGAAGAGCATTCCACCAGGGACAAAGGCCCCCAGGTGGCAGCAGGAAGGAAGGCCAGCAGGACTGGGGCAGAATGAGCAAGCAGGAAGACAGAAGCTAATCTTAACCCTAAATAGAAAGGATGTCACTGGCTCTTAGCACATGCTGGACATGAGCTGACATATTTTAAAAGACCCCTTTATCATTCAATTACTTCCTGAACTTCACTGAGAATGCTGTGTACTTTCAATATACCCACATATGGGCATGTAACATACCATGGAGAATGTCACCTGGTCCAATGGCCCAAGGCTCAGGGCACCCTTCATGCCTGTCTAGTACAGCTGCCTTTCTATCCATCCGCATTCCTGTCCCTCAACCCTAAACAGTGGTCTCACAGCACCTGCCCCCACAGAGGCTTTGGGGACAACCTCATTTGCACTATGCCTGGATTCCTACTTGCAATTTCCTGTCCTCCCACCAAAGCCTGTCCTCTCTTCCAATCTGGATCCACCTCATCCTCTGAGGCTTCAAGGAAGCTTCAACCACTGCCCCAGTGCCTGCCCTTCGTGTCCCATGTGCCTGAAGGGGAGGGGGGGATGGGCTATCTGCACAGGGAGAACAAGCAGGGAGCCAGGGTGGGTCATCTGTATTGGAGACACTTTCCTTACCTGCCTCAGAGCAAAAGGAAAAGCAAAGAGAAGGGAAGTGGGGAAGGGCTGGCTGGTTCTCTCCTGCTGATTTGAGCTCAGGGACTTTCACAGGCCAGGGTGGCCCTTGGCCTCCACAATAAAAGAGGTCACCTTCTTGGGCTCCAGTCCATCTCACAATCCCACAAAGGTCATTCTCCCTTCTCTGATTAGGACATGGGCCACCAAAAGGTGAGGGGACCTGCTCTGAGCCACAAAATGACAGAGCTGGGACGCAGGCCTGGGGTCTACCTGTGCCAGGGTGGAGAAAGGGCACGGCTGGCAGTAGCTGTAGGTCTAAATTCTGAGCTAAGGTTCTCAAAGTCCCACTCCATTTACTGTCATGAGTGATGACAACAGGAACAATAAACAACACAGACAACTCACGTTGGCCAAGGGCTAACTGGACATAAGCTCTGTTCTTCCTATTTCACACATTTACTCTTTAAGTCTAGCCCGCAGGTATTGTGAGTGTCCTATTTTATAGACAGGGAAACTAGCATGCAGCAAATAAAATAATTCCACTGGGTAAGGAATTGTTGAGACCTTCTAACAGCCAGGCTGCCGGGTCCCAGGGGCCATATCCCTAGCCCTGTAATAACTGCCCTTTTCTTTTGATTCATGCTACTTTTCTAGGAATGTCACCAGGATTGCCATACATGTCCCAGAACCCTATCAATTCCTCAGCACTCATCATATTGCCAAGCACTATATCAGGTCTTGAAATTTCTGGATAAAAAGGTCATGACACAGTCTTTGTCCTTGAGAGAAAGGAAATCCTTCCTTACTACAAAAGGGCTTTAGTCACCCTTTGTGATGGACAGGAGGTTGTCCCTGAAGGAACTGATGTGGCTGCAAGGACATCCTGGGAGGAATAGGGACAGGGACAGGAGCGGGATGAAGGGAAAAATCCTGCGTTCCCCTATGTAGACAAAGCTCCAGAGTCGACATGCTGTGACACTGACCAGCAGCCCTGATGTGAGTCTGGCCTGTCACCTCTGTCATCCCCCAGGAGGCTAACCCATGTCTCTGAGCCTCAGTTGCATCTTGCCCGGCAGAGGCGAGAATTGCACTGTACATGTTGCCAGGGCAGCCAGAAACACTATGCCAACCTGGAACCCCAAATGCAGAGAGCAGTCACTAAGTGCCACAGTTACAAATGTCCTCACTGACACCACGTTCACCCACGTAGGCATGGGCAAGAGCTCTAAGTGGCCAGCAAACCGTGGCTCCAGGTCCCAGCCATGCTGACCCTCAGCATGGGAGACAAGCCTCCTTCCTCGGGATCCCCCACAGAGGGCCTGGCCCAAAGGGTAGGGCACCCCCAGGAAACCAGACTGGCACCCAGTGCTGCTCAAGCAGGAAGAGCGAGACTCGAGGAGCCCTCTGCTCTGCTGCCACAGGACAGCTTCCTAGAAAGAGCCTGCTGCCCTCAGGAGTGGAGGTGGTTCTGGAAACGTCCCTGCCCCCTAGAAGGCACTGGTGTGGCTGCAACTGGTACTGGCTCAAGCCAGTCCTGAGCGCCCAGGCAACAATCTGCAGGCCTAACCTCTGTCCTACACCAGGCAGGCAGTGTCTGCGCAGCAGCCTCATCCCCCATCCACCAGCACGGAGGAGATAAAGGCTCAACCATTGCAGAGCGCAGCTCCAGCCGCTGCCACGTCACGGTCCCCGTCATGATCCCAGACTCATCACCACATCTGAGGACCAGCTGAGTGCCCAAAGCCTGGTAGGGCACTCAATACTCATTAATTACTATAACAAATAAGTGAAATTATAATGACAATAAACAAATTCTTTAAGAAGGAAAACAGACCCCACTTAGCTCATTTCACTTCCAGTTTTTTTCTTTCCAAGTACATATTTTTACTGATTTACATACCTGCAAATACTGCATACAGGCAACTTTGCCTTCTGTATGTTTACTTTCACTTAATGTAATATCATAAACATGGTCATGCTCTTACTTAGCCTTCATAATTAGCATCTGTGTGCATAATAACCCATCCACCGGGGCTGAGCAGGCTTAACCATCCCCTGCTGCTGGACAGCTACCTTGCTTTTTCACCCTACTGAAGACGAAGCCCAGGACCTCCCACCTATTAAGCAAGCACGCTACCACTGAGCTTCACCCCAGCTCTTTCATCTTTTACTTTGAGACAGGATCTGCAAAGCAGCCCAGGCTGGGCTTGATCTCACCATTCTCCTGCCTCAGCCTCTTGAATCACTAGGATTACAAGTGTGCTCCTTACTTTCTTTTTTCTGTATTATCAGTAACACAAATATATCCTTATAAACTGTGAGTTACTGTCCTAGGATAAACTCCCTTGGAGAAGGGGGCAGGATCAAAAGGAACGCGATGCCCTCCTTTTACCGACGAGGACACCAGGAGGGTGCAGGCGTGATCTACCACACTGGGCGCTCAGTAAAAGCTCACAGAATGAGGACATGTGGCTCACCCACGTGACACTCAGTGGGTGGCAGAATCCCAACCTGCCCCGGGCCAGGGTTCTGCCACTTGCCCACATGATTCGAAAGTGTACTTGGTGTGACTCAGGAGTCAGGCTTTTCATAGTAGCTAAAAGTCCTGACCCCAAACTCTATTTCTTCTCATTTTTGGTTTGCTTTTGGTTTTGAAACAGGGTCTCACTCTGTTGTTCAAGCTGGCCTTGAACTCATGCTGATCCTCCTGCCTCAGCCCCCCACGTGAGTGCTGGAATTAGAGGCATACCCCACCACACTCGGCTCCATTTTTTTAAAAATAAGAAATGAAGGTCAAGTTCTAAAAATCCATGTTGGTTTCCACAAGACAGAGGCAGGGCCTACTGAAAAGTCCTCATGAGGCCCAGAGAGTTTGTCTTTCCTCCTGCTCCCCTAGGCTGGGGGGGGGGGTCTCATAAGTGGTACAGGTGGGCACCTGAGAGCTGGCACTCCCTCATGGGTCGCCCACAAGCCAAGCTAAGTTCCCCGGGGCTACTGCTCAGACCCCTCCAGCTCTTCCCTTTAACACGCAACGTATTTTATTTATTCATTTATTGTCAGTGTCTCCTCATAAGTTCCCAAAGCCTACATTTTTGGTCATTATGCTAACTGTTATTCCGCCAGACTCAAAATAATGCCACATCGAGTGTGGGTGCTAATTAAATACTTACTGAGAAAACAAATCGCAGGATTACAATATAAGCACACTCAGATTCTGCGCCAGGCATTGTGCTTCATACAACTCCTCATGATTACTATGAACAACAACCCTATTATACCTCCCATTTTATCAATGAGGAAACTATTGCCCAGACAGGTGAAGAAACTTGCCCAAGGCACACAGGTAGCTGGGAAGAGAGTGGGTTCTGCTCTGAGGCCGCGAAGCGCCACAGCCCGTGCGCTTCACCACGCTTCACCCCACTGGCTTCCAACCAAAGACAAGAAATGGCTCATAGACCAACCAGCTGAGCTTTCCAGAAAGTGACAAAGGACTCATCCTGTCATCAAGGAAAAGAGGAAGAGGAGGCAGGAACCGTGAAGTCAGACACCAGACCCCAGAGGAGCAGCTGGTCTGACTTTCAGAACCCAAGTATAAACTGATTTGGCAACTGACAGGGGCCAGTTTGTTGTCACCAGTGGGACTGGGAAAGTTTTGGCAAACAAGGTGCTACAGAAACAAATCCTGCCAGACCAGGAAACTCTGTGAACCTAACAAGACAAGACAGGAAGTTTAGTTTAAGCTAAAAGATGCCCAAGACAAAGTCTGGTCACTTGAGGCCACGCAAGTCTTTTTCTAAGAACAGTCAAAACCTCCGGTAGGTGAGGGGGTTCAAAGGTGGGAGCACAGGGTACAAGTGGCCACGTTTCCATCAGTCACGTGGCAAACTGCAGCCCACGTGGCTGTCTGCACACAGGTATCGCACTGCTAGTATCTTTTTTTTCTTTTCTTTTTTACGTACTTCTAAAACTCACACTTGTCGAAGATGTACTTGTGAGAGTAGCCTGGTGCTTTGCCTCAAACGCTCACCTCTCCTCACCAACCACCAAGCCAACCACACAGAAAAAGTTTCCTGCCCCCTAAAAAAAAAAAAAGGTAAGTTTCCATTTGCTGATGAAGTCTTCCTTGCTCTGTTCCATCCCCTTGGCCAGAGTGAGTCAAGGCCACCAAAGAGAATCTCCCCAGGGGCCCGACACCTTTTCTTCAGCTAAAATTTTCCCCCAACAGCCAAAGGGTCACCACCATGTAAGTACCAGAGACTGAGCTGTCTTTCAGACCAGAATGCTGCAAAGCAGAAGCAAAATTCTTTGAGATGAAAATGTTCTGTGGAATCAGATAAAAGCCTGTGAAAGGCCTGCCCCGCTCAAGGATGCCTCTCCCCAGCTTCCTCCTCAACCAGGAACCACCCGCCTCAAGCTCTACCTACCTTTGCTGCTAATTCAGGTTTCAATATTCTGCTATTTTGTCCATCTGGCAGCTCTGTGGTACGTTTCTTCAAACAGTAAGATCAAGGAAATCCTTTCAAACTCTTTTCTACCCAGAATTACTTCGTCCAAAATAATAAGCAAAAAAAAAAACCTTTCTGATCTCTTTCTGTCCGAAGGCCCAAAGTCAAGTGGATTTCTGAGGGGTGTCAATAAAACACAAATGTGAATTCAGGTAATTTGAGATTCTAACACCTGGTCCTTCTTGGGCCTTATTTCCTCATCCATAAAGTAGACTCATAAAGCCTTCATGACTGAAGAATTTACTGAGAGAACTCCCGTAACAAGCTTGCTGTATTGAAACTGGTCAGGTCTGTCTCAGGTTAGCCATAAGTTGTAGAAGGCAAGAGTGGGAACCCTCAGTTACTCTATTCCCAGGACCTGGCCTTCCCTTCCCTAGAAAAAGCTCATACACAAAGAATCCAAGAAGCTGGTTAACTCTGGCTAAAGTGACCCCCAATTCAATAGTATTCACGAGCCCTGTAACTTATGAGTTAGTCTACATCCTCCAAAATGGCAGCCAGCATCTTCCATGAGGCCCACCTCCTAGAACTGCCACAAGACCCACACTTCAAGTGAATACATTGGGCCATTCCAGAAGCATCTTTAAATATCCACTTGGACCTCAGGCTCCCTCTGCTCACTCTAAGAAAGCCAAGAAAGCATAATGTCCCCAAGCCTGTATTCCCACCAAAAGCCACAGCAGACTATCCTCAGTCAGGCAAGAGCTGGGCAGCACAGAGCAGCCCACGAAGAAGCAAGGGGGTTTCCCACACCTACTTCTCAAGCTTGTTTCCCATAACTGGGTGCCAGACACACCTAAGCTCAGCAATCCCACATCTGAGCTGGCAACCTCAGTTCCCAGCCCCCTGCCCTGGCCCAGGTCCTAGGTGCCCCAAACTGGGCTGGGACTGCCAAAGCTTGCACCAGAGAACTGAGTTTCAGTCACCACATTACCACAGTGAGGCCGGCAGCCTAGAGAGCAGTTCCCAAGCCACTGCACACCTCAGCACAGAGATGAGTCAGCTGTGAGTTCACAGCTCACGGCACCTTATGAGTTTGCTCATCCACAGACTCCCCCGCGAGGCTGAGTTTCTAGAGCACCCCTACCCAACAACAGCACCCGCCACGTCGGGGTGGGGGGACGTACCTTCCTGCTCTTGCTGTGTCCCAGGCACCTTTCTGCTCCTCGAGGACTTGGAGCTTATTTCTGGCTCCAGACTCTCCGGGAAGGAGGCCTGTCCCCATCACCCCAGCTGAAGGGGTGACCTCCTCCTCACCCTGCTACTCCCTACCCTAAGGCCAGCTGTTCTGTCCTACACTTTTCTCTGCCCACTGGCTCATCTTTCTTCTTCCACTAAGGGGACAGACAACTCTTTCCCTGTTTTTTTTTTTTTTTCCAGTGGGGGGGGGGGACACCTTGCGTTTGCCAGGCAAGTGTAAGTGCTTATCCTACTGAGCTATCTCCCCCACCCACCTGCTGCTCTTTCCCTGCTGCCTAAGACCATGCCTGGCACAAAGCAGAGGCTAAAAGAATAGTTGCTGAATGAATGAAAGACAGAAGAGAGAAAAAAAGACAGAAGAGAGAAACAAATAGTAAAGCAGGATGCAGAATAATTATCAAGGCCAAAAAAAATTAAAAATAGGGGAAGGAGTGGGAAAGGAAAAAGAAAGACATAAAGAGCAAACAGGATCATAAAGCCTATGTAAACCACGCAGGATGGAGTATGCCTGTAATCCTAGCACTGAGACAGGAGTACTGTTGGGAGCTCAAGGCCAACTGGAGCTACTCATGAATTCAGGGCCAGCCTGAACTATATGGTGAGACCCTTTCTGGGGAAAAAAAAAAAAAAAAACAGCAAATAGTTTAGCAATTCTCTCTCACTTTGTCTTACACACACACACACACACACACACACACACATATTCCACTCCTAGAAATTACTCCAAGAAAATGAACTCAGAATAGGAACAAAAACAAAGGGTACCTGTATAAAGATGATTCCAGTCACACTGTTTACAAAAACAGAAATGGGGAAATAATCCAAATACCCAAAGCAAGGGAAATACTTTTTTAGAATAATGCCAAATGAGAGGAGTTTTTTTTTTTTTTTTAAATATTGAACTCCTAAGTATCAGGCAGTATCCTACGCACTTTCCCTATCTTGGTAGCTCCTTGAAAAAACCCAACATAGACGGGCAGGGTAGTGCACACCTGTAATCCCAGCAGTCAGGAGGCTGAGGCAAGAAGATCACTGTGAGTTCGAGACCAGCCTGGGCTACAAAGTGAGCTCAAGGCCAACCTGAACTGCATAGCAGACCCTGTCTCAAAAAAGACATACACACACGCACACACACACACACACACACACAGGAATCCAAGATAAACCTTCTAGCTTCATTCCCTCTTCACTAACAAGAAACCTGAGGTTCAGAGAACTAAGGAACGTGTCCAAGGTCCCAGAACTAACAAGGCAAGAGTCGGATGGAAGAATGTGGGGTCCCCCTCCCTGCGTTACCCCACACACTCTGCTACCCCCACTGCATCTGCGACATGGTCCTTCCCCTAATTACATCATGCCTGGGCCAGGGGCTCACACATGGAGACTTGAACAGCCAGTAAAAGCAGCAGAGCCCCTGAAATAAATAAAAAACGGCCCAGAGAAAAGCACTCCTGAGAGGGTCAAGCAAGAGACAGCAAAACTTGGCTGCAGCAAGGACCAAGTAGAACTACGCACCAGGAAGGGAAGGCCCTTTCAGGGTGCTGGGTCACATCGCGGATCCCTGCCGAAGTGATGATGCCGAAGCACCTGCCTACCACACAGAGACAGCACTCCCTGGGACCCACACAGCTCTCTCAAGATGTTGGGTTCTGATGTGGACAAAGCAATGAGAAAAAGCAGAGAAGCCAGAGAGCCACACGGAAGGGGGATGGGACAGTGCACGGGTGCAGGGGGAGACCAGGTGGAGCAGCTTCGGGGTGGGGCCCAAAGCCACCTTTTCAAAGGAAAGGGAGAGAATCCTCCTGTCTGCTCCAACAGGTCTACCTCTGCCTGGACCTCCTTGGGTCTCTGCTTCTTGGAGACCAACTATCCAGGGCTACTCTTATTTTTTTTTTTTTTTTTGCAGAACTTGGGATTGAACTCAAGCCCTTGTGCTTGCCAGGGAAGCGCTTATTCCACTGAGCCATCTCCCCAGCTCCTAGGGCCACTCTTCTTGAAAGTGACTACCACACAGCGATGTGCGAGATGGCCTGTCCGTTAATGAAGTCCAAGAGAAAATGCAAGGTGCAAAACAAACCCAAGCAGGGTGGTGCCGCGTGGCTGTCATCACAGCTCTGGCAGGAGGCAGCTGGAGGATCACAGCCCGAGCAACTTACTAAGGACCCTGGCTCAGAAACAAGCAAATAAATGTAAACTCTGACCCGAGCGCATCATCTAAAGAATCTCCAGGGGCCGGGGAGATTGCTCAATAGAATAAGCACTTACCTGGCAAGCTCAAGGGTCTGAGTTCAACCCCTGGTTCCACCAAAAAATAAAGTTCCTTTGTGTTTGAGACTGGGCATGGTGGCAAATGCCTGTAATCCCATCTCTTGGGAGGCTGTGAACAGGCAGATCACTACGAGTCTGATCTAGTAGTGAGACCCTGAATACCCTGTAGACCCTTCCCCCCGATAAAAAAAAAAGTCCAGCACCTGGCCTTGGCTCCGGGTTGCTCTCTAGAACCCAATGTTCCACCCTAGTTAGGACCTTTGGGCCTCTCCCCACTGCACCCCCAGCCCTAGGGATTGAATCCAGGGCCTTTGCCTGAGCTACAATCCTAGCACTTTTTAAATTTATTTTTAAAATTTTGAGACAGGGTCTCAGTGGGCTATCTAGGCAGGGCTTGGAGAGGATTGCCAAGTTCAGGTCTCACATGGGCGACCTAACAAGAGCTTGTCTCAAAATAAAAAATGTTCAAAAGGACCAGGGCCGTGGCTCAGTGGTACAGCACTCCTGGGCTCACCCTCAGTGCTGCCAAAGAAAAGTTTATCCTCTCCTAATAGATTTTCCAGTTGGAAGACAAAAGCATTTGCCAATTCGTCTTGGGTGCTTTAGACAGGTACACATTATGTCTGTCCAGGTCCAAGTAGCTGCTCGGTCTGCCCTTAGCTGTGGGACTACACCCCTCTGCACCTCAGTTCTCCATCTGTAGAATGGGGATCAGGAGAATTCCTTCCTCCCAGGACTACTACAAGGGGCACACGCACTATAAAGCTCCTAACAAGAAGGCCTGCCGGGCGCAGCTCGCAGTAAACGTCAGCCTTCCTGACACGTCCGTCCGACTGCTAACAAGTACAGATGGGCATTTTGGAAACCACACATCCATTTGCCTCAGTGATCGGGAGAAGATGAAAAGGGGCAGAAGTAACTGTGTAATTCGGAAACCTCAGGCTGAGGTGCGGGAGCCCCACCTCTAGCGCCCTGGGAGCAGAGGCCTGGTCGGGAGCAGGGCAGCAGCCCAGGCCTCTGCCAGCCAGCCAGCAAGGGGACAGAAAAAGCTCCGCCTCCCAAAAAGCCACCACCAGCAACAGGAAGCTGCTTCCCTTCCTCTCCCTTCAGAGGCAGCATTTCCTATTTTGTTTTAAAAAGCATTCCTTGTCTGCAGCCCAGCCTTTCCCCTCCCCTCCGGCCCAGGCTCCAGCACACCCACTGCTGGCTGCAAGGCTCTGGCCTTGTTTTCTGCCCACCACAGGGTTGTGAGGTTCCAGACAGACCTCAGCACAGCCTGCTCCAGCACCAACTAAATGCCCCCAGGCCGGGAGGCAACGTGTGCCCTGGCTCCAGGTGGGCAGACCTCTCTGGGCACATTTTCCTCCTCTCATGGGAAGGACTGACTGAACCTCGTCCTTCCATGCTAGTGCAGTGCCTGAAAGTGTCTGCTGCCCTTTGTAAGGCACCTCTCTCAGAAAAAGGGAACTTCCAGCTAAGTCCGCAGAAACACCAGCCTCTCCTCTACCGGTCCCAATGGGCCTACAAACTCAAAAGGACCTCTGCTTCGTAAAAACTGAAAACACAAACAACCCTGGAATGCCAGTACTCTGGGAGGCTAAGGCAGGAGGACCGAGTTTAAACCTAGCCTGAGCAACTTCATGAGGCCCTGGCCTAAAGATAAAAAAGGGAGCAGGGTGCTCACTCAATGCTAACTACGGCTGTGGGTCCAAGCCCCGTAACCATAATCAATCAGCCAATCCAGCAGTGGCTGAAATGGGTCTAGTTTCTCTCCCCTGACTCATGAGTAAGGCAGTGTTTCTCCAACTATGTTCAGTAGGAGAAAAGGCCCCCAAGGATGCATAACATTAGGACCCCTAGCTGTCGGACTTCTCAGGACCTCAGAAACACAAATCCTCATCTTCAGGGTGCTCCAGGAGGTAGCTGGCAGATGCCACACATTGTCAACTTGCTGAAGCCTGCTTCACGGACAGCATCTTGCACAATGTCAGTGGGAAAGGCCCCTGACGTTCTTTCAGGCCTAGTGTGGCAGGTACCCATTAAGTGAGAATACTGGGTCACTCCTTAAAAACTGCCTGTAACTTAGTTTTTCCTTATCAGCAAAAACCTGTGTGCACCTGAGTGCCTCTGGTCTTTCTCATCCATATTAAAACTAACCCCAGGGGCCTGGGAGATGACTCGTAGAATAAGAGCTTCCCTGGCAAGCTCAAGGGTCTGAGTTCAATACCTGGTTCCGCCAAAAAAAAAAAAAAAAAACCTAACCCCAAATTAACTGGCTACGCTGGCACAGTATTCAAAACTTCTAGGTGGCACGTACAGGGAGGGCCAGCCACCTTATAAGCAGTTCTCTCCAGATCTGCAGAGAGCGAAACACTCATGATCAATCCAGTGCCAAGATGAGCCCAGTTTCCTAATCACAGCCGGCCTCATCCACATAGCGCAGATTTTATTTTCCTCTTTCTTTAAATTTTAAATAAGTCAATTTATTCTTCCCATTATTCTGAGTGTAGAAAGACATGAAACGGGGAAAAAAAGACTTGAAAAAGGTTTGAAAAATGGAAGAAAACCAACCAGCAAACAGGATGACACCAGCTGAGCTATGTGCAAACACAACCCACCCAGTAAAAACACACTGCGGCCCAAGTGCAGGAGCACAGGAAAAATACAGACGTGTAGACAGACAGGTGTGATACACGGTGGTCACGGCAGTTTGAATAGACTTTTTCAATACAGGTCAAAAACAGGTGCAGCTGGGAATAAATGACAAAACCATTATTAATCTCAATATCTTTTCCCAGAGCATCTTCTGCATCTCCACACACCTGGAACTGGGGCGAAAACTAAGATGGACACCAAGAGATTCGGAAAGACTGACCGACTGGAAGCAACTAGAATTCACAACATTCACTTGACAGCGAAACCAACAACAATGGTGGGCGTACAGAATGCAAACTCTGCATGAACTTCCAAGACAAATGCCAGCACTTACAGGAGTGAAGGTCTCCAGGGAATCTCAGTGGAAGAAGTCCCTAAAAGTACCCAGTCAGGGCCAGGCATGGTGGCATGTGCCTATAATCCCAGCGCTCTGGGAGGTTGAAGCAGGAAGACCACGAGTTTGAACCCAGTCCAGGCAACTTAGTAAATCCTTATCTAAAAAAATTTTATATTTTATCAATAAAATTCTGAAAAAAAAAATTTTATAAAGAGAGGTAGAGGATGGGGGGGTTATGTGATGTACAGGTACAAATTCTCTATGATGAATGTGATCATTAATGTATATCCATAATGTACCAATAAAATCTAATGGTAAAAAAAAAATTTTTTATAATGCCACGCATGATGATGCATGCGTATCATCCTAGCACCTGGCAAGCTGACGCAAGAGGACTGCTGTGCTTGAGGCCAGCCTGGACTACAGAGTGAATTCAAAGCCAGCCTGAACTACACAGCAAGATCCTGTCTCAAAAACAAATAAACGAAAATGGGGCCTTGGGATGTAGTTCATGGTAAAGGCCTGATTCCATCTCAGTACCACTGCCAAAAATGCAGTGAGGGCCAAAGGTAGTTCATTCAGTCTGAGTCAGGCCAACCCACAGGATATTCCAGAAGGCACTCCAAGAATCTGTCCAGCCCTCAGGGTCCCTCAGATACTAGACGGAGCTGGGAAAGCAAATGGAGAGGGGACCTGGCAGGCCGCTGCATCACTGTCTCTGGAGGGTCTGGCTCCTGGTTCAGGGCTCCTGTATGGGGCACTTTTTAGTTTTCTCTAAGGTTTCTGGTTGCATCTCTCTTCTGTCTCCTCACCTGTAAGGGAAGCCAGATAGAAAGGCAAACCCAGGTCCTCCAAAGCCCTTAGGAGCCCTCAGCTCTACTAAGTCAACTCCAAATCCAGGCACCCCAAAGAGTTCTCTGGACAATATTTGTAGTTAACAAACAGAGGCTACAGATAAATTCATGAGGCTTAAGTGATCAAAACTTCATTGTATGACTGCACTGTGCAGAAGAATCTGACAGAGACCCCCAAACCCAGCCTCCCACTCAACCCAAGGGGACACCCCTTTCCTACAGGCAACCACAAAACTAGAACCCACAATTCCTGACACATAACTCCAAACTTCAGACACAAGCAATTGCAAAGCTAGAAACCCTAACTCCTAACACTTATCTCAGAACCTCAGCCACTGGGTCATGTCCCATCTCTTATTCAAACCCCAGGCCTTCAAGGCAGCTAAGGATACTACAGCAAAGATAAATACAGATCCTGGCATTCCTGCTGAGATGGGGGGCAGGGACAGGATGGGGACAGGCACTACACCGATTTACATTATGCTCTAAAGGTTCTAAACAGACACACATTAAATGTGTTTATATACCAGCAAATTTTACTATCAGAATAATGCTCATTACAGTATATCAGGAAAAAAAACCACTATGAATAGAAGAATTATGGTCTGATCACATAATGCAACGCACATGTGCTAACACAGGCAGAAGGGCCAGCGAGATAGCTCAGTGGTCTAAAGCTCCTGCTTAGGCAAGCTTAGGCAGGCATAGGGGACCGTGGTTCTATCCCCACGCCAGCCCCACCCTCAGGGCGGGATGAGACAGCCAAAAAAATTCACTAACAGAAAATGTTTATAAGGTAACATCCCGAGTATGTTCCCCAAATACATGCATGCAAATCTGTGCATAAACACAGAGGTAAGAAAGATTCTAAGACTATTCAGCAAATGTTCACAGGAATCAACTTTAAGAGGTGGCATTATGGGTGATTTTTATTGTCCTCCCCCTTACATTTTCTTTTTAGAAAGAAATATATATTATTATGTATTTTTAATATTTGAATTAAAAATCCAAGGTTAAAAGAGTGTACTTCTTATCAAAAGAACTGTTCAGAAAGAATAAGAGAGGCAGCCATTAAAAAAATTATGAGTAAGTTGATCTGTAGGCAGCTTCTCATTTCTCAGAATGAGCTGAGCTCAGGGCCAACTGCATCACCGCCTGCCACCAGCCCTGTCTATGAGGATGTGCTGGGTGGACATGAGGGAAGCAGCCCCACGCCCAAACTCACAGGCTGCCAGTGTGGTAGAGCGAGGCCACTAGGGCCTCCTGGACCAGCCCTTTTGGTGACCAGCCAGTTCCTTAGCATCCACAGCATGACTTCAACCAGAATCCCTACCAACCCGGCAGCATGGTTTCTACAGCCACTGCAGAGTTCTCAAGACCAGTCAACCCACAACCAACTACCTGCTAACTTAGGCTCTTCATCCCTCAGAGCCACGATTTTTCTTCAACCCAGGAGACGGAACCTCATGGGGTCACTGAACACGTACAATGGGGTAGCACATGCCAAGAGTCTGGCAGAGCCCTCCACTCAGAACAGGGCATCAAGAATGTTTCTCACCCCACACAGGCCCTGTCTTGGCCAAGGTCATTCCCTCAACCCCAAGCACACCTTGTAGCTTTCCCTGTGATCTGACTACAAAGAGACTTCAACCAGCCTGCCCTGAAAGGATGTCCCTTCTAAAAAAGCACAGCTTAGCTAGAGACTTGGCCATGGGCTTTGCTACCTCCCCACAGCACTGCAGACACTGTCACTGAAGGCCAACCCTTTTGCATGGTCCCTCTCCAAACCACAGCAGTGGGCAGGGCCACTAGAGGTCTGCTGTAAAATGCTGCCTTGCAGGACCTGAGGGAGGGTCTTGGGTTCGACCCTGGTATCATGGAAGGAAGGGGGACATTTGAAAAGTCCATCTGAGGTGAAAGCGGACACCAAAAGGGACAACACTGAGGCTCCATGCCCCTTCAGGAACAACTGAGGTTGCTCAGGTAGAGGTCTTAAACTGAGGTGGAGAACACCATACACCAGTGATGGCGAATCTTACAGAGTTCTCAATAATAACAGCCACCTGCAGCATGCATCCATAGATTCACCATCACTGACACACACCACTTGGGTAGCCAGATCAGAAAAGGAAACCAAAAAAAAAAGAAAAAAGAAAAGGAAACCAGGTTTTGATCTCAGCTCTACAGGGGACATGTGACTTGGGAGAGGTCACCAAGACCTCAGGAGGATTTCCCACCAAACCAGGAGGCTGGGCTGGCCAAAAGTACAACAGGATTCAAAATGCAAGGAATCCCACTCCTGAGTCTCAGAGAGCCACGGCACTGGAGGCACCTCTCCACCTGCCAGGCTCCCATCCCACCTCAGAAACTCACCAGGACAGCCGCCAACTGGCAGCTCAGTAAGCATCACCAGTAAACAAAGGTCACCCAATGACCACACATTTGCTTGTGTCCCAGGGACCTGACCTGAGGATGTGGGCAGCCCTCTCCATGTCTAGCAGTACTGAGCCTGATGCTGGAGCACAGAGGAACAACATAAGGAGAGTTCAGGTCTTCACACAGAAGGCTCTGACCTCTGCATTCCCAGTGAGGAGCAGGGTGAAGGACCAAGCAACCACAGGGCTCCCCGGGCACCTCCTGGCTCCAGGGCAACTGATCTGGGAAGCAGCCAAATCTACTTACTAGAGTCCCCTAGTGTCCCCTTCCAGCAAGGCCTCATGAGCATAGCCCCTAGGGGTACCCTTCTCTAGGTCCACTTGCACAAGCACAGGTCAGGAGACCGGAGGGAGTTGAGCCTTTCTTTGAGAAGGGCTGGTGGGTTAACAGAAAAGAGCATGTTACAACGCACCCCAAAAGCCAATCCTGGGGAGGTGACATGAGCATCTGCTTTTTGCACACCCTCTCCCAGCTGGCACAGATGGGATCCATAGAGGATGAAAGCCTGAAACGGCTTGGGTGGGCCCCGCCGTGAGGCAGGCCAGGTGTCCTTCGGTGAGCACAGCTGGGGAATGGGAGCCTCTCTACTTGCCTCATGGAATTCGCAGACCCCTAGGAGGGTCTAATGAGAACAGGGCACCAGGTTCTGCAAGGATGAAATAGCCCCATGAGTTCTTCTACAGATTTAACCCTGGCTTCTGGCTGTGTCCCCCTCTCCCCTTCTCTCTAGAGAAGGAAAATGTGTGTGTACTGATGAAGGCTGGGCCACTTCCAGGAAATCCCAGGAGATCAAGAGGGGACCAGCGCACCACGGAGTACACAGGAAGCAAACATTTGAACTTGGCTCTTTCTGCCCCTTTCAGTCCAAGCTGGATGGCTCGCAGAGGACAGACTCCTGCTCACCATCACAATCTGGGGTCTTGAGCAACAGCAGCCTGTCCCTGGTCCAGACCTTCCATGGGACAGCTCACATGCTGCTTCTCCCATGAAGTGTTCATGTAATGAGGGCCAGAATGGGCTGAGGTTCCTAAGGTTCTGTAAGATGTCTAATGTCACACAAACCAGGCCCCATGGCCAGACCCCTCTTCAAAGGCCAAGAATCCCATGTTGCAAGCTAATCTCTGGGGACCCTGCCCAGTGTACATAAGGAGCCTGCAGAGGAGCAAAGAAAGCAAGAGGCCCTGCCACAGCCCGCCTGCCTGACCTCTTCACTGCTGCTGGGGGTGAGCCACACCCAACCAGCCTGCTGGGATGCTTCCCAGCCTGTGTCATCCACATCTAGGAAATCAGAGCCAGCTGCAGAAATTCCTCCTCTGAAACATGCCCTGGGGAGTGAATGCCTGTGGGCACTCCCCGGGGATAGTTTATAGGCAGAACCTCAGTACTCATAGCACACACCAAGAAACTGACTGATATGGTCATAAGAAGTAAGCGGTCCTCCCCATTTTACAGACTAGGAGCTTGATAGACATCTTGGGACCTGTCTCAGGTCACATGCACAACCAGGACTAATTTCAAAGCTGTGGGCTTTCTGTTCACCACACTGTTCCTATAGTCAAAGGATCTCAAGTTCAAGATCAGGGCCAGGGAGATGGCTCAGTAGGATAAGCGCTTGACTGGCAAATGCAAGGATCTGAG